>JAODAL010053885.1:0-24978 GCA_025379985.1 Phyllomedusa bahiana | reverse complement strand
TCTTTCAAGCAACATATGAACAAATAGACAAATGGATGTTATCATTCTGTTGGTTAAAGGATTGTGCCCATAATCAGCCTGACACTGTCAGCAGCAAACAGTGTCAAACAGTATATGGACGCACCTCAACTGGAGATACCTAGATTTCAATTTATTCATAAATTTCTTGCAGGAATGGGAAATTAACTTTAGAATGCACAGGTCTATGACAAAGTGATCCAAAAATTTTTTTAGGGCAAGGGTTGATGGATCATTTTAAAAAAGGTGTTTTTTTATTAGGTCCTATCCTTATACACAGACATATGTATAAAATAAATGATTTGAATAGATACAAAGTCATATTATATTATTGGTTTTTGCTGGAAAACCAAGATATGCAGCTTCATTTTTCATTCATTTGTCAAAATGGGACATCTCTTTTAATATTGTGTACACTATTAAATTGGATTTAAAGCCTTTATATGTGTATACACAAAATTTACACTGATTCCTAATTTGGTGAAAAAAAAAACTATACGGGCGGGATCTATAAACGGGCGGGCCCTAGATATCTATTGTTTTTTCTCCTTATTAAAAACATTTTCACTTACTTTTTTAAAAATCCAGCACACCGTTATCAGGCGCATTACATAGCGCCCGCCCTTTGAAGCCCATATCGGGGAGGTGGGGAAAGGGGGGGCCCACTAGAACCGTAAAAAGAACAGAAATTCTAGTGTTTTACTGGGAAAAGATAAAAACACTTTCAGGGGTATCCCAAACCCAAAAAGTCATACAAGCGTATATGCCCTGATTTATGACCCTTTGTGGGCGGGTTCTTATCAGGCACTTTAGACAATTATAGCATGAAATTTGGAGTTTAAACCCAAATTTTTTACTGTCCCCCCAAAGGGGCCTAATCAAGTTCCAGTGTGGTGATTTCAATTACATACATGTGGTATACTTAGGTCAAAAGTAGAACAAATGGTGTATTAGCCCTTATATTTGGAACTAAGAAAAAGAAGCATTTTGCAGCTTTGTTTTACTGGACACATAACCTGTCAATTAAACAAGTTATAAAATAGGTTAAGTGTGCTCCATCCTTTAGAGAATATGATAAACATGCATTGTCCCATGCATAGGATGTTATGTGTGATATTGTAACCCTACAAGAATTAAAAATGGAAAAAACGTGTTTAGGTAATCTAGAGTTTGTGAGCCAGTGTGTGGATCTTGCTTTGTTCAAGCTGGTTTCCCTTTAAAAGAAGACAGATTGGATTCTGCTACAATTCTCTATAGAGCCAAAGAAGTTTAGTATTAATTATTCACACAAGGTGGAACAAACCAAAATCTAAAAATAGTGTAATAATAATTAACCCATTAGTTCAGGAGCCTGTTCTCATAAAAAAGTCTCTTTTTCACCTGTATTACTATTTTCAGACCCTGAGTTTTAGGGCACTGACCTAGATTTAGTTTCTTACCAATTTTATGATCCGTGGGCTCTCAGCTCCTACTGGTACCACCTTTTTCCAGTAAAGCTCACTTTCAATGGTACTCCGACAATAGCTAGTGGTTAGCAGGACACAGCTTGACCTCATTTATAGGATCCCCAGTTTACCACCACCTTAATGGAGTGCAGTAAATTGCTAACAAGATTTTCCTAAACATGTCTACAGTAGTATCTACACTAGACCTTAAAAGCTATGCCACATTTACATATGTAACTTAGCTACCTTATCAACTTGCAATGTTAATACTTTCTACTGTAACTATTCACTAGAATTCTGGACCCCTTTTAACTTCCCCAAACAGTTGTCAACTGCAGCCACCTCTGACTTTCAGTACTCCACCACTCTCCCTTTAGAGGCGATTCATGTTGGGCTAAATTTATCCCACATCTCCAGCTATACAGCTACTTGAAGGCTGATAATGCACTCAACCTCAACCACTTTAGTAACAATCCACTAGGAGAGGTAAGGGGAGGGCACCAATGGGTTAATGCAAGCTGGCTGCACTTATAAGTTTACCCAGGGGAAAACCCCACACTAAAAAACTTTTTTCGGTGCTCACTTTAAAAGAAACAGTTTTAAATTTCCACAAATAAGAAGGGGAGTCAGCGGCACCACCAATTTGAAAAAAAGATTTTTCTTTATTCCAAAAGGGCAAAACCCAAAAACCCGGGATGGGGGCCGGACGCCAACACACCTACGTTGTTTCGGGGTTGAACGCCCCGAAACGATTGAAAGGTGTGTTGGCGTGCGGCCTTGACCCCGGTTCTGTCTGTTATGCCGTTTTTGGGAAATAAAGAAACCCCAACCACTTTGTGTAAACTCAAATTTTTACGAAAGCTACCTACACCTTTGGCCAGTCCTTACCCAGCTAAATAACAAAAATCTATATTGACCCTAGTTAATCACAAATAAGAACCGCACATGAGGAAAAAGAAAAATGGGCACTTTCCCTTATCCCCTTTGTATTAGAAAACAAAAAAAAGAAATACCCCTAAGTAATAACTGTCACAGATCCCCTCTTTGCCCTCATCCGGGCCCCGCGGGGCCGCCTCCTCCCCCGACGCCGACAGCCCCTGCCCCGCCGTGGGGTTTCCGGGGTCCGCTCCCCCCCCTTTCACTCCCGGGCTTTTCACTTCCCCGGGCCCTTTGGGGGCCCCCTTGGCTTGTCCGTCCCCTGCCCCGCGGTGCGGGGCCCCGCCCCAAAGGGAGCGCGCGCGCCGCCATTGTGAAAGGGAAAGGGACAGTGGGGCCGGTTTAATTGGTCTTTTGCCGGGCATGCTCCTATTTAATTTCCGGGCCTTTTCCCTGGCGGGCGTTGCCGGACCCTTTAGTGTTCTTTCCTTTTGGAGAAACGCTCCTGAAAGTCTTGTCTAGTCAAACCGTGAATTTGAACCATCGCCTTCGTTTACCGACCACGAATCTCTGCCCCCCTGTCCTGCCCCTTCCCCTGCCTGTCCACTTTCTATAAAACCAGAGCCGCCTGTCCTGCCCCCTTCTCCCTGCCCCCCAACTACGAGCCTGCCTGAGGGAAACTGCCCCTCCCCTCCCCTTTGGGCCCGCCCCCCGCGGGAATCCCCCCAGGGAAGGGACCGGGTAGTTCCCGCCCCCAAGCAAGTCCACCCCGCTTTGGGCGGGCTCTGGGAATCCCGGACCTACTTAGATTCCGCCCCCTGGTGGGGGCTTCCACCATCCCCTTGCGGTGGCCCACGGATCCACTACCAACCGCTACGTAGGTCCCCATGGATCCCGCCAAGATACCGTTCCCCGGGCCTGGGGGATCTGACGAAGTTTTGCCCGCCGTCTCAGAAAACTAGGTAACAGGCACAGCAACTGAACAAGCTGTCCACCATGTTGCAGCAATCTTTCCCCCCCAGCGCAGAAACCTTTTCCCCAAATCTCCTGGGGGTTTTTCCCTGCCTCAGATTTTTCCCTGTGGCTCGGGGGGGCCCCAAAGGGCTTCGGCTTTCGCTCCCAAATAAGTATGACAGAGCCCCAAAATTCGGGCAGGGGGTTCATAAACCCAATTTCTTTTGCACGTGGAGCTGATGGCCACCATTTTCCTGCCCGGGAAACGTGCAAAAGTGGTTTTTCGGGGTCAACCTCTCCCCGGAAAGGGGCCCTGGCATGGGCTACACCTCTGTGGGACAGGAACGTTTTGGTGAGGCGGACCCTACAGCCCGTTCCTCATTGATTTCCCGCAGTGTGTTCGGGGAAAACCATCCTTGCATCCTCCGGGAGACAGCCCTCCTAAACCTATGCCGGGGGGATTGTCTGTGGGGGGCCCTTCCCCGGTTTGCAATTCCGACTTTAACCCTCAAAATTTTCCCATGGAACGGGGGCCGTTCTGGTGCCACTTCAAAAAAGGGCTCTCAACCCCGGGGTTTAAGGACGCATTGGCCGCTAGAAACACCCCCATCTTCCTCGGGGACTTGACCCGGGTTTAGCTCCCCCTTTAATTGATGTGCGCTTAATTGAAGGGGAAAGGGGAAAATTTTTGGCAAGGGCGTAAGTACCCAACCTCCCCGGGTTTTCCTCCCCGGGCCCACCAAATTGTTCCAGGGGCCTCCTCCCCCCCCAGTCGCCCCCACTCACTGGGGCCCCCATCAGTTTGACCGGGTCGATCACTGACCCAGAGTTGGCCCAGCGTCGGCAAAGGAACTTGTCCCCTTTTACTGTGGCAGCCCGGGAACTTTTTCCCGGGGGAAACGGGCCCCAAGTTTCCCAAGCATGGGGAAACTCCCGCACCTAGGTTCGTGGGAGAGGTAGGGCCTAGGTCTTTTTTCCCCCCCTCCCCCCAGCCTGCGTTTGCCAGTACAGGCCGTGTCGGGAAGCGGGAAATTCTTTTTCCAATTCCGGCTTTTTCGGGAAATTGGGGAAAAAGCGGGGAAAATTTACCCAAACCCCAATCTCGGGTGAGAAAGTATGTTTTTCCGGTGGTCCTTTCTGGAGAAAAACCGCTCTTTTATCTTGTCTGTCGGGGGGAGCTGCTTAGCGACCCCATCCATTTCCACCAAATACTGTCCCCCCCGTGGGGGCGCTCCCAAAAGGGAAGGGAAAACTCCTTCAAACGTTTTGCCTTGTTCCCCGTTGGGCTCCCCTCGGACTTCCTTTGCGGCTAAAATTTCTCCTAGGCTGGCCTGGACGTTGGGAAGTAACTGTGGGGGCCCCAAAATGTCGGAGCGTTGTTTGGTGGCGCCCCGCGTGGTGTTTCCTGCCCTGCTTGCCCCCTTTTGGGGAGTCGTTCCCCCTTTCTGCGCCCTGATTTGCTGATGTGTTCCCCTAAAAAACAACCCCAGATCTTCCTCCGCATCGCCTTACGAGGCCCCTTTGATTATTGCCGGGGCACCGGCCCTCCTCGGGGCAGAGTCCCCCTTTTACTTTTCCCAGGAGACATAAGCCTCTTCTCCCACGGGTGCCGGGGTTTTTTTTTCGTTTAAAAAAAAAAGGGCGGTTTCCCTTTCGGTCCCGCATAGACTACCATGGGTTTAACAAAAAACACAGTGAAAAAACCGGGACCCCCTGCCTTTGATCCAGGGGCTCTTTGACAGTCTGCGGTGGCAAGGATTCCCTTTTCCCAAGCTGGATCTGGGGGGGGGCCCCAATTTGGGCTTTTCCGCAAAGGGGGATGAATGGAAGACGGCCTTCCACCAGGGATTGGGGGACTTTGATAAAGGGGGTACCCCCCGGACTTTGTAATGCGCCCCTTTCCCGGAGCTGGGGAATGTTTTTTCAAAATCTCCTCTTTCACCTGCATAGTGGTTTACCCAGTATATCTTGGTGTACTCTCCTGACTTTTAGACCCACCCCCAGCCCTGTTCGTCAGGTGTTTTAAGCATCTCCGAGAGAACCCCTTTGTATTCCCCCAAACTTTGGGGAAAAGCCTCTTCCACCAAAAACCCGCCTTCCGTTTCTGGGGGACCCTCATTTTGACCCAAAGGGCCCAAAGGATGGGTCCAGCGAAACTGCCGGGTGTGTTTTTCAGTGGCCAAGCCCAGTCGGCCTGCGAGCCATACAGCGCTTTTGGGGGGCTGTAACTACCATCGCCCATTTATTTCCCCCCCTTTTCTACGTTAGTGGGGACCCATAGTGGCACTTTTCAAAAGGGAAAAACGCTAACCTGCGCAGCTGGCCCCCCCGAAAACTGAAAGGGATTCTCTAAGCTCAAGTCTGCCCTTTTCCAAAGCATCTATCCTTTTTGCAGCCCGGGCCCCCCAAAAACCCCTTTCCCTTTGGGAATAGATGCCTTTGCTTTGGGGGGCGCAGCATTTTTTATTTCCCAAAAAGGGCCCCCGGGCAAACCGTAATTGGGGTTTTTTTTCCAAGGGCGTTCTTTCCCCGGCCCCAGAGGGAAATACACTAAATTTGGGGACCGGGAGCTACTAAACTATCAATTGGTTTGGGAATGGCGTTTTCTACGGAAAAGGGGCTCGCCACCCCATCCAATCTATTCGTACCTCAAAAACCTTCCCTTTCCCTCAGACGGCTCACGACTTAACCCACTCCAGGGCCCAGGTGGTCCCCTCTTTTTTCTCCCGGTTCGACTTCCAGATCCACTTTCCCGGCCCCCAGAAAAGAACGTAAACGCCGACGCTCTCTCCCCTTCCTTTAGTGGGGGGGTGAAGAGAAACTCCCGGGGCACATAAAATTTTTCCCCAAAAGTCTTATCTCGGGTGTTTTTCCCGTTTACCTCCAAAGGTTCCCCCCGGGGGAAAATCTCGTAAAACCCAGCTCTCCGCCTGGGCTCCCTTTTTGGGAAAAGGGGGCATTGCTCCTTGGGGGCCGGGCATCCCAGCCCCGAAAAACATTCCTCTTTATATCCCGGGTTCTATTGGTGGCCGAGCTCGTTAAGGATGTCAAGGACTTCGTTGAGTCTTGTAACCCCCTGTGCCCGCAACAAGAGCCTCGTCACAACCCGGGCAGGCCTACTAAAATCCAATTACCCATCCCTACTCAGCCAGGACCCATATTGCGAGGGAAACTTTTTTAACCGATCTCCCTCCTTCGGCTGGCAACATCATTGTTTGGGTGATCACAGATCGGTTTTCCAAGATGGCGCATTTTGTCCAGCTACCTGGCCTGCCGTCTGCTCCTCGCCTGGCAGAACTGTTCTTTTGTCATGTCTTTCGTCTGCATGGACTCCCTCAGCAAATTGTTTCGAATCGAGGGGTCCAGTTTGTTTCCAAGTTTTGGCGGGCTCTGTGTTCCCAACTCCAGGTGAAGCTCGACTTCTCTTTGGCTTACCACCCTCAGTCCCGGGTCGCAGGCGCATCCGTGCCCCGACGCCGAGCAGCGCCCAGTCCCGCATGTCGGGTCCGGGGTCCGCTCACCCCCCTGTCACTGCCGGCATTCACTTACCCGGCCTTGCTCCTGCTCTGTCCATCTCTGTCCCGTGGCAGTGTGAAATTTAAAGGGACAGTGCGCCGGTAATTGGTCATTGCTGGGCACTGCTCCTATTTAAGTCTTGTCTAGTCTACCGTGTACCGAACCATCTGCCTACGTTTACCGTTTGCCGCCTGTCATGACCTCCTGCCTGTCCACATCTATGAACCAGAGCCGCCTGTCCTGACCTTCTGCCTGTCCCCGACTATGAGCCTGCCTGACGAATCTGTACCTCGCCTACCCTTGGCTGCCACCGCAGGCAAGTCCCGCCAGTGGAAGCGACCTGGTAGATTACCGCCTCAGCAAGTCCATCCCGCTTTGCGGAGGGCTCTGGTGAATACCGTGACCTACTTAGATTCCGCTCCCTGGTGTGAGCTTCCACCATCACCTGCGGTGGTCCAGCGGATCCACTACAAGACCGTTACAAATACATTCTTCAACAATATTTCCATATAAAACCATTCTTCTTTAACTGTATCAATATTAAAATGATGGTCTGCAATATGTGTAACTTTGTAACATTACTAAGCAGTCTCTCAGAAAAGAGTAAACCCTTGCGGTTTTATAATGCTCTCCAGTCCCAGAGTAGTCAATCCAAGCAAGGCGTCCTAGGTCCGGACGCTTCTCCCTACAGCTCGCACAGCTTGTCAGGTGTATCCTGTGTCATTCATCACGCAGTACGCACGGCTGGTCGGGTGTGTATGCAATGGTTCTCTGCAACGTTTCAGGGTCCTCCCCCCTTTCTCAATCCCTCATTGACCATTTTATTAAGGAGATAGATTGGATGAAGTATAAAAGGAAAAACTATAGAAAAAAACAAACACTATGCGAACATATATTGACTACCGAGTGTCCAGGAAAGTTGGGTGATTCTACATCCCCCAAGGCAACCTATTTTCCTATTAGTAGGAAAGCTGGGTATCTGTTGCAGGGTTTCTGGCATAACTCATTTCTCCTAAAGTCTGGATATGCTATTTTCAGCCCGGGAAAGCTGGGTAACATACCCCTGAGCATATAACTAGATTCCCTACCCTAGGAAAGCTGGGTGCCTGCTGTGGGGGATGGGGCAGACACAGACAAACACACAGATATGAAAAAAGACACACACAGACTTTCACGCACACAAATGCACACATACACACAGACATGCACACACAAACACCCATATACAGACACATACAGACATACATGCACATATGTACATCCATGCACAGACATCCAGACCCTTGTACACATACACACCCATGTACATCCATGCACACAAACACACTCATGTACAGACACACACACATGTACACCCATGCAGACATGCACAAACATGTATATCAATGTACACTTATACACAGACATATACACCCATTTACACACATGCACAACCATATACATCCATGTACACCAATGCACAGACATACACACTCATGTACACATATGCACACCCATGTGCTCATAGACACCCATATACACACCCATGTACACATACGCCCATGTACACATATGCACTCTCATATACACCTATGCATACACATACACACCGATGTACACATGCACAACCATTTAAACACATGCACACCCATGTACACATATGCACAATCATATACATCCATGTACACACATGCACAACCATTTACACACATGCACAGACATACACACTCATGATCTACACACATGCACAACCCTTTTCACACATAGACACCCCTGTAAAAACATGCACAGCCATCTACACATCAATGTACACACATGCACAATCATCTACACACACAGACAGGCATACAATATGTACCTGATCACCATGCAAGCCTCAGTTGATAAGCAGCATCCTTGTCATAGATGAGGGGGAGACACATCAGGCAGAACAATAGGCAGCTTCCTGCTTCTGCAGCTGACAGCGCCCCTCCCCCTTCTCTCTGTCCCAACATCTTCAGTGAGCGCCAGCTGAGGCTTTCTAAAGTGCTCCAGTCGGAGTTCTCTGTGCAGGAGGCTGTGCTGCCTCTGTTTACTGCTCTATACAATATAGATGGGAACTGAACTCCCACTACCACGAGTGCCTAGTGGTAAATACCCTGCCTATACACAAATTCTTTCTGGGGGGTCAGCATCTTTCTATTCTCTCGGAATGACAATCTGCTGGGTAGTTTTCTCAGTACAGGCTTTCACAGACATGAGCTGTTTCTCTGTCTCTTACAGATTCAAATCCAGGGGCGTGTCTCTCCTCCCAGTAGGGAGGTTTCTCCTCCCAGTGACTTTCCTCACTGTAGATTGGTGATATTATCATTCTGTGTGAGCAGGGGTAGGTAGAGGATGTCACAGCTCTCCAGACCTCCTGCAATGGTATGTTCTTATGCTTACAGAGCTGTCGCCTCCCTTCACAAGCTCTTTGTAACCAGAACCCCTATATTTGTGTAAACAGTTATACATACAGCCTGAAATGATGAAACAAATTTGAGGAATGGACTCTGCTCCCCCTTCTGTTATCATGCAGGAAGTAGAGGGGAACAGCCTGGATAAGGCTGTGTTACATGGAGGAGAGTGACTCTAGCAGCCAGAGACTCAGTAATTGCTCAGATCCTCCACATAGAGCTATCACTGTGAGAGGAGCTATGGCAACCTTTATTGCACAGTTCAGAGAGAGTGAAATACAATGAGAAGACAGGCACAGACACAACCAGTACAGAAAGCCAGGTTCAGTTTCGTTTTCACACAGCTCAGAGGGAAGGCAGTACAGGACAATCACTGCACAGGGAGAGTGTCCTGCACAGGGGGCATGTCCCGACCAGGGCTGAACTAAATATCAGGCAGCTGATCACAGCAAAGGGGGTGTGGCCGACACCAGGCTACAGATTTAGCTCTAAACACTCATAGATTAGCTCATAGCTGCTATACTAAATGATTTAGGTAATACAAACCAATTGCAAAAATGTTTATTTTTACTGTCCCCATCATTACAGATATGATCTTTGTAGTGAGAAAACCCCTTTAGGCCAAAACATACAGTAATAAGTCTTAAATGCAAATAAATAATCTAAAGTAACAGATAAAGGAGAGTTGTAACCCTTGCAACCATTTACAAAGAATATGAAAGTTTAAGAACAATGTGCGACAACTCAGTGGTATGTGTGTACATTTTATTTCCCTATATGTCCTTTTTAATCAACATTTACAATATACTTTCTGAAACAAATTCATAATTTAATTATCAATATACTTTAAAGAAACTGTAGACAAATATGTGTACACTATGTGCAGTAACCACTTTAATTATACAGGATTTTGAGAAATGACAGCCTAAATCTAAAACACAGACTCTAAGGCCATAGATAACTTGATTTTATACAGAGTATACAGCTATGGTTATACTGTTCCTTGCAGAACATTCAAATACAATTTCTGTTTATCCATTTGTTGTGGGCTGATACAAGAACTAAAAGCAATGATAATATCTAAACTCCACTGAAGCATCTTGAATACAAATCAACAATTTACTCTGACTTTTAATTGCCTGTACATTTTGTTCTGTAATATAAGACATTAAGACATGTTTTGTTCCCTACCTGCATATTGATATGTCACCTCTAAGCAACACTAATTATTTCCTACTGTTTTACAGATAGTAAAGGGAAACCTGTCATTGAAAACCATAACACATTTAATTTCAGAATCATCTGAATATATTTTGATGTATATCAAAATTATTCAGCTTTATTCCCTCCAGTTCATTGGTAGATTAACAGATTGTCCAAAGTCCCTTTCCCTCAGAATCATGAATACAGGAACCCTTAAAGCATATTAAAACTGCCTAGTGTTAATTAGCAGTGTAAATTGTTGTTATTTCTCCAACATATGGTGGCATCATGCAGGTTACGCACATCTGTTTTATTTAGGGCCCTACTTCACCTTTTGGTGTTATTGTGTGGTCTGAAAATAGCAAGCAGAAGAGGTATATACTTCGCATAAACTTTTGATATATAACTGGAATTGCACAATGTGGTAGAGGCCTGCACCATTACCACACAGTAATACAGTATCTTACCAACTTATACCAATACCTGTTACTTTGTGTTCCTCTATCACATAACTTATAAATAAACACATTAAGTTTGTGACTATAAAAATGAGAAACAGATCAAAAGGTATGAATACTCTTGCAGACCACTGTATTTACCTTGGGTTTCCTCTGTAACTGGGTCTGCTATATATTATATATCACCAAAAGTACTAAAAAAAAATTCCCCCCCAGAGGTCTTTTTCTGACCTTGTGGGGGTACAATATGCAAAACAAAGTAACAAAAAACACTCAAGCACAAAAATGAAATATTAATTAATACTAACAGCCCAAACCGCAACTTTTAGCCCGTCCCCGATGACCCAAAAACTTTATATCACCAATATATTAATGACTGTGATGGAAAAGTGATGAAATTCTAAAAATTATTTTAGTGCCACCTTTGTTGTTAAAAAAAATTATTTAATAACAAAAATGTGAAAAATATTTTTTTTTACTATTTTCCCTCATATTATATTCCCTCAAGAAAAATTAATGTAAATAATGACATAAAACAAAGCCTAACCCATCATAGAAAAAATGTAAACAAATTAGTATAACAATCGAGCATAAGAAAGCAGTATAGACTTCAATCCTTCTTGTTTTATTGGAAAAGGAATATATACCTAATTAAAAAAGGGGGATAAATTGCCTGGGCAGAAACTGGTAAAAAGGATGTCTATTTTATATTTTTTTTAGCTATTTTGCATGTATAACTTAAGAAACCATACAAATTTCTAGTATGTTCAGTTGAAGCCAGAAGTTTACATACACTATAGAATAAGATACATGCATGTTTTTCTCACTATCTGACATGAAATCAGAATAAAATGTACCTGTTTTAGGTGAATTAGGAACCACAATTATATAAATTTGCCAAATGCCAGAATAATGAGAGAGATAAATTTAAGCAATTTTTATTACTTTCTGCAAAGTCAAAAGTTTACAAACACTTCATCAGTATCTGGTAGCATTGCCCTTAAACTGTAGGACTTGGGTCAAACATTTTGGATATCCTTCCACAAGCTTCTCACAATAGTTGGTAGGAATTTTGGCCCGTTCCTCCTGACAGAACTGGTGTAACTGAGCCATGTTTGAAGGTCGTCTTGCTCGCACCTGCCTTTACAGCTTTGCCCATAAATTTTAAATAGTATTGAGATCAGGGCTTTGTGATGGCCACTCCAAAATATTGACTTGGTTATCCTTAAGCCACTTTGTAACCAGTTTGGCAGTATGCATTGGGTCATTGTCCATTTGGAAGACCCATTTCCGCCCAAGCTTTAACTTCCTGGCTGATGTCTTGAGATGTTGCTTCAGTATTGCCACGTAATCTTCCTTCCTCATGATGCCATCTATTTTTTGAACTGTACCAGTCCCTCATGCAGCAAAACAACTCCACAACATGATTCTGTCACCCCCATGTTTCACAGTTGGGATGATGTTCTTAGGCTTCCAAGCTTCTCCTTTGTACCTCCAAACGTAGCGGTGGTCATTATTGCTAAACAGTTCAATTTTAGTTTCGGCAGTCCTCCGTGCATTTGCAAACATCAATCTGGCTTTTATATGTTTATTTTGGAGTAATGGCTTCTTCCTGGCAGTGTGGCCTTTCAGCCCAGGTTGATACAGTGCTCATTTCACTGTGGATAACGACACAATCTTACTAGCTTCTGCCAGCATCTTCACAAGGTCTTTTGCTTTTGTTCTTGGGTTGATATGCATATGTCGGACAAAAGCACGTTCATCTCTGAGATACAGAACTCATCTCCTTCCTAAGCGGTATGATGGCTGGACATTCCTATATTGTTTGTACTTGCGTATAATTGTTTGCACAGATAAATGAGGTACCTTCAGGTATCTGGAAATTACATCCAAGGATGATCCAGACTTGTGCAAGTCCATAATTCTCTTCTTCATATCTTGGCTGATTTTCTAAGACATTCCCATAATGTTACACACAGAAGCAGTGTATTTCTGGTGTGATTTAAAATACATCCACAGATGTGTCTCTAATTAACACAGATGTTGCCAATAAATCAGAAGCTTCCAAAGACATGACATCATCATATAGTTACATATTTACATACTTGAAAAAAGACATATGTCCATCAAGTTCAACTTAGGGTGGGGAAAATGTCAGAAGCTTCCAAAGATGTGATATCATCATATGGACTGTCCCAAATTGTTTAACCCCATACATCAAGGTCGGGTATGGGTTCCCGCAAATTGACGTATGGGTACGTCATGGCGATCTTGCGCGCTCACAAGCGGAGCTTGCAAGAGCGCGGCATGAAACCAGAGGTATATTACCACTGGCATCATGCCGCATCCTCCACGGCTGGAGTGAGCTCCGGCCGCGGGTGATTAAACCCTCGATGTTGCGACATCGTGGTCGCGACATCGCAGCTGCGGGCAGCAGGAATGAGCTCCTGCTTCCCGCGATCCGGCGCGCCGCTACTGGTCTCCTTACCAGAGAGCCCGGACACTGTCCGGGTTGTCTGGTGACGTCACGATGCCCACAATGTATTGTGGGCAGCGTGACTGACAGTTGCCATGGAGACCAGTACACAGTTATAAGCTGTGTGCTGATCTCCAATTGCATGAACGATTTGACAATCATTCATACAATTCCCCTCTGGGGAAAAGTGAAATAAGTGTGTAAAAGTTAAAAAAAAAAGGGTACCAAAGTAAAGCACAAAAAATAAAATAAAAACACGTACACCTCCCTTTTCCCTTTTACAAATGCCAATCACCTCAAAAAAGATCAAAAATAAATAAAGTACCCATATTTGGTATTGCCGCGTGCATAACAACCCACCCTATAAATCTATCATGGTAATTAACCCGTACGGTGAACGTCGTAAAAAAAAAAAAAAAAAAAAACAGTCACAGAATTGCAATTTTTGTTAATCCTACCGCACATAAAATGGAGTAAAAAGTCATCAAAAACTCATATCAACATCAAAGTGGTGCCAATTAAAACATCAGTTCATCCCGCAAAAAAAGTCCTTAAACAGCTCTGTATACGGAAAAATTAAAAAGTTATGGCTATTAGAAGATAGCGATGCATAAATATTGTTTTACACAATAAAAACATTTTTTTTTTTAAATTGTGCTTCCACATAAAAAACTATATAAATTGGGTATCACCGTAATCATCTCAACCCACAGAGTAAAACAAACTTGTCACGGATACTGCACGGTGAACGCTATTAAAAATAAAAATAAAAAACACTGCTAGGATTGCAGTATTTTCTTCACCCTGCCTTCCAAAAAACGGATTTAAAAGCGATTATAAAGTCTTGTCCCCCCAAAAATGATACCAATAAAAATGTCAACTCATCCTGCAAAAAAAAAGTCCCTATACAACTCCATAAACAGAAAAATAAAAAAGTTATGGCTCTCAGACTATGGCAATGCAAAAACGTGTTTTCCTTTTCAAATAAAAGTGTTTTTTATTGTGTAAAAGCAGTAAAACATTTAAAGAAATATACAAATATGGTTTTGCTATAATCGTATCAGCCTGCTGAGTAAAACTAGCATGTCATTTATACCGCACAGTGAGCGCTGTAAAAAATAAAAATAAAAAACACTACCAGGATTGCTGTATTTTGTTCAAAATACCTCACAAAAATCTTAATAAAAAGTGATCAAAGCATCACATGCACCCAATAATGGTACCAATCAAAACGTCAACTCATCCCACAAAAAACAAGCCTAGAATAAGCTACGTATACAAAAAATGTAAAAAGCTATGGCTGTCAGAATAGGACAACATAAAAACGCAACTTTTTATAAACTCACTTCTATTGTGTAAAAGTAATAAAACATAAAAAATTATATAAAATTTATATCATTGTAATTGTACTGACCCCCATAGTAAAGTTATCCCATCATGTATCCCGTATGGCGAATACTGTAAAAATGAAGCCCAAAAAACAAAAACGGAACTGTGTTTCCCCACCTCCCCCCATTTTCATGGCCCAATGCTAAAAAAAAAAACTACAGAACACCTGCGCGCCCAAAAAGCAAAATACACCCTTAGATGAGATCCCCGAGGGGTGTTGAATCCAAAATGCGGCAACTTCTGGAAGGTTTCACCTGTTCTAGTACTTTGGGAGCTTTGCAGATGCGACATGACCCCACCAAAATCTGTGTTCCACAGGCCAAATAACACTCCCTCCCTTATATGCCCTGCCATGCGCCCAAACAGCAGTTTACACCCACATGTAGGGTATTGCCGAACTTGGAAGAAATTGCGTAACACAATTTGGGATGCTTTTTTTTTTTACAGGAGTCCTTGTAAAAATTAAACATTTTCAGCTAAAATTGCAGATTATTGGAAAAAAATATTTTTATTTTTTTTCCAGAGCCGAACGCTAAGAAAATTTGTGAAACACCTGTGGGGTCGATATACTCACTGCACCTCTGGATATATTCCGTAAGGGGTGTAGTTTCCAATATGGGGTCTTTATGGAGAGTTTATTAGGTTTTGGCACCTTAGGGTGCCTGCAAACCTGAAATGGCACCTAAATAAAATTATAATGAAAATGAGACCCCAGAGTCCAGTAGGTGCTCCTCCTATTCTGAGGCTTGTAGTTGAGCCAAATAGCACACTAGGGCCACATATGTGATATCTCTGAAAACATCAGAATCTGAGGGATTGATATTAAGCTGCATTTCCATGGTCACATCTACTGTGTTACAGCGAATAATGAATAAAAATTGAAAATCTGCAAAAAAAGTGAAATTTTGAAATTTCCCCTCCACTTTGCTTTAATTTCTGTGAAATATCTAAAGAGTCAACAAACTTCTTACATGCTTTTTTAAATACTTTAAGGGCTGTAGTTTCTTAGATGGGGTCACTTATTGGGGTATCTAACATATAGGCCCCTCAAAGCCACATCAGAACTGGATTGGTCCCTAAAAAAATCTATTTTGCAAATTTTCTTGAAACTGTGAAAAATTACTACTATATTTCTAAGCCCCTTAATGTGGAACAAAAAAAATAAAAAAACATTTAAAAAATGATGCCAACCTACAGTAGACGTATGGTAGATGCTAGTTATAAACTATTTTGAGTGGAATAACTATCTTTCTTACACACAGACATTTTTGAACTTTTAAATTTGCTAATTTTTGCAAATTTTCATGATATTTTGATATTTTTCACAAATAAAAAGGACTTTTTGGATCAAAATGTATTACTAATTTAAAGCACAATGTAATCAAAAACAGCACTTGGCTTTGCACAAAAGAACTTTGTTTGAAAAAACAAATGCGCACTGGTGTGGCTGCAATACATATAGACATTCAAATTCAAATAACAGTGGCACACTATGGACTAAGGAAACTATCAGAAAGGACATAGGAATCTTGGAAAAGGCATTACTGCTAACTAGAATACATGAGAAAATTCTGAGGCTCTTAGTTCACACTTTTGGCCAAAAATGCTTAAGCCCACCTCCGCAACTTCACCGGGACCTTTGCAGAAAGTAATAAAAATGCCTTAAATAATTATCTCTCATTATTCTGGCATTTTGCAAATACAAATAATTTTGGTAATCCTATCTTGTCTAAAACATAGTTACAGAGTTAGAACTGTTGAAAAAAGACATATGTCCATCAAGTTCAACCAAGAGTGGGGAAAATGTGGGTGAAGAGAGGGAGATAAGGAGTTTAAGCCTTGTTTCCCTATTGATGAATGCATTGAAACTCATATGGTAAGAACCAATCTTCTCTAAGGAACATTTCATTTCTGATCTCAGAGTTGCCATCAGACTGAATCTAGAATTGTACATAGCTACATACGTATTAATATCCTTTAGTTTCAGGTAGTTTTCAGCTAAGCCTTTCTTGAAACTTGTAACAGTTCCTGCTGTGACCAGCTCCTCAGGCGGCTATTCCACAGATTTACAGTTTTCACAATGAAGAATGCTTTTCTCCTCTGGAGAGTGAATCCTTTTTTCTCCAGCCAAAGGGAATGTCTCCTTGTCTTTTGAGGGAGCTTTACATGAAATAGTTTTTCCCCATACTTTTGTAGGGACCATTTATATACTTATATAAATTAATAATTACTCCCCGAAGCCGTCTTTTCTCAAGACTAAATACGTTAAATTCTTCTAACCTCTCCTCATAGCTGAGATGTTCCATTCCCCTTATAAGTTTGGTTGCTCATCTTTGCATTTTCTCTAGTTCCATTACATATTTTCTGTAAACTGACGCCCACAAGTGAACAGAATATTCCAAGTGAGGCTGCACCAATGCTTTATAAAGCGGTAACATTACTTCCTTGTCCCGCAAGTCCATGCCTCTTTTAATACACGCCAATATCTTGCTTGCCTTAGAAGCAGCTGATTGATACTACATGCAGTTGTGTAGTCTATGATCTACAAGAACACCAAGTTCTTTCTCAACAAGAGATTCTCCCAGTTTTTCATATGATGCCTGCAGATTATTTATACCCAGATTCAAAACCTTACATTTATCGACATTGAACCTCATTTGCCAAGTGAATGCCTAAACACTTCATGTTGAACTTCTATTTACAACTATGAGAAACTGGGAGAGCGATATCACCAAATTTAACAAACCTGCCCCCTTTTCACACCTGAGTCACATGACACCATGGAGAGAAGATGGAAATTGGGCACAATTTGTCCAGTTTCACTTGTGAGTGTACTCCCTTTTGTTGCCAGCAGTTTAGACATTGATGGCTGCGTGTTGAGTTATATTGAGGGCACACCAAATCTACACTGTTTTCCAAGCTGTACACAGACTACTTTACATTGTATCAAAGTGTCACATCTTAAGTGTTCTCTGAGAAGATATAATACAATATTTACAAAAATCATAGGGGTGTACTCACTTTTTGTAAGATACTGTATATACACACACACACCAGGGTTTATTTAAAACAAACGGCAGTAGAGAGTTTATATACCACCGTGTAGCTCTGTTAGTCATTGAGCAGACCAGCAAGTTGGTCTCAGTCTGGTTTGTAGGGCTTCTCTCTCCAGCTTCTTCAGGGCTTCTCTCGACAGTTTCTGTCTGCAACACTGTGGTGGAAATGGCCCCTAAACACACTACTCAGGCTCACTCTCTCCACGTCTGATATCTGGAGCAGCAGGCTTTAAAGGTCTAGAGACCCAGCAAGACCAAAACCAGAATGTGGTAATGGTCTCCCACCCACGCTATAGCCTTTCCAGGAAAAAACGCCCATGTTAGTCGCTTGGCAGCTATACTAACTAGAGAAATGTCAGTAATATCCCCTGACTAGGACTGCTGTTTTCCCCCACTGAGTCCCGGGCCCTCGGTGACCCATACATTGCAGTTCCCCTGCTGCAATTCAGCTGCATAAAAAGGCTGGGATGTACTGTATTTGTATATACTTTATATATACTGTACTGTATACATGGAGTCAGTCGTGTGAGCTCCTAGCAGTCAGTAACAGGGTAACATGACATCTATATGGCAACTGAATAGGAATAATGGAGGAATAATTATTATTGATATGATTATTTCAGCAACTTATTAATTGTAAGTAGTTACTTGTATAACTGCTGTCTATCTAGCGGATGCCATGTTGTTAACACAGTTAGCTATAGAAAAAAAAGTGAGATGGAGATAAAAATGTGTGGTGTCTTTTCCACAGACACAGTCGGCATTTTAAGAAGCTGCTGTAGGTAGTAATACTGGAGAAGTTCTGCTCCTCAGTAACCTACCGTTACCTGGACACCAGGGGTCACATGACGGTTTTGTCTATACAGTTACTCCATGGCAGTCATTAGTATGTACAAGAATGGGGACTATGCCCTCTTTTTCTAAACATGGGGTCTATCGTACAAGACAAAGCAAAGCACATAGCAAAACAGTGTGGGAGATACTGCTTAAAGGGAACCTGTCACATAGGTTATGCCCCCCTTGCTGAAAACAGCACAAGCTAGTGTCAGACTTGCTGTTTCCAGCGCTGTGTCCCTTATTATGTAAGATGCAGTAGTTTTAGGGCATTTAATGCTAAAATCTTATTCATGAGCAGGTGTTAGCCCCGCCCACCAAAGGCTAGCCCCACCCACTTACAGTTATTCACATGTTTCTTCCTATTCAAAGTAATAGGTTAGTAAGTTGAGGTGGGCGGAGCTAGCCTCAGGTGGGCGGGGTTTGAAAAAAAACGACTCTTTGAATGACTCTTCGAATGACTCTTCTGGCTGAAAACTGCAGATTTGAGCATTAAATATACGAAAACTACAGCACCTTACAGAATAAGGGACACAACGCTGGAAACAGCAGGTCTGACACTAGCTTGTTCTGCCCTCAACAAGGGGGGCATAAACTATGTGAAAGGTTCTCTTTAATAAAGCACCAGGTGGAAGATGATTGGTTAAGGAAGCTGGACCCAGCTGGACCTTCAAAGGTTAAGTAACAGCAGGATGAGGCCGCACCTCCCCTAGTAATCACGAGGATAAGAAGCGGTTGCATGGTACACACAAAATGGTCAAACAGGAAAAGCTGTTGCAGGTGGCAAGCGACCATGTGAACAGCAGCCATGATATATACACAGAATAACATAACAACATTTATTTGAAGTTAAATTATGGATTCAGAGATTTAAAGCTTTTGTAGGATTAAAACACAGATGCTTTTTTTCTGAAACAGAGTCATATCTGGTGGTATTGGATGAGGTTGTGCTGGAATTCCAGACAGAACTTTTGGACAGGTGTAGCTCTGTTCCTGTAAGAAAGTAGTTGTGTTTTTTCTAAGCCTGTACAACCTCTTTAAAGGGTCTTTACCACAAAATAAAATTGACGTGAAAAGCTTGCAAATTAAATAATAAACATTTTCACCATTCATCATTATTAAAAATTCTCTACCGTTTCTGTTTTAGCTGCTACCTTAGTTGTCTATAGTGTACAGCTCCACTCTAGGGGATACGACCAGTGATGAGAGCTCCACAATCCCAGCCGCACAAGCTCAGACATCACCTCTCCTTTCAGGCAGCTATTGTCAGTCTCTTCTGTCTAGTAATCATACCCAGTCACTGCTGATTGAAAGCTCAACCCCAGGTGTTATCATTCTACTCCGGTCGTCTGTACTCTTTGCAAATGCAATACAATATCAGTAGCACTCTATAGGCACTAACAATGGTCAAAAGGACATAAGAATTTTGTGGAACAGCATTTCTGCTACTGTGGAATATATGAAAAAATGTTGAGGTTCTTAGTGTACATTTTTGATCATAACTGTAAATGCCCACCTACCACAGCAAGGTGACCCCAATTCAGGTGGGAATATGTTACTTCTCTTGGTGTCTGTTCAGACCTCGACACTTCAGGGAAAGAAGATTCCGGCAAAAAACCTGATCTGATTAAAAAGCCTGTGCCGGTGGGTGGAGTGCATAAACCAAGATGGGAACCAGCCACTTCCCCATGCAAACATAACTGTTTGCATGGGGAAAATAAGTGATGATGGCTTCTGCTGTGAGTCTTTGCCTGGGATTAACTGCAAGAAACACAATGGAAATATATTATGACTGGAAAATTGTTGTGTAGGGTGAGTCATAAGTTCCAGGACACCTTTTTATTTCAGAAACAAAAGTCAGAATGACATATCTGAATACCTCAGCAAGTAACAAGTGAGGAAACCTATATTTTGGTCTATGACTGGAACATGGCCATCATCTGGAAAGCCACCATTTTGGATCAATGGAAAATATTTCCAATGGGAAGGTGGTCATGTAGCATATCAGACCAGTTTTTTTTTTCAGAAATAAATTACAGCAATAAGATTTACAATATCTCTTGTGGTTCTCAACACAGAAGTGACAACAACAATAACATAATTTGATGTATTCAGTGTGTTGTCCATGGAGCTGAAGGCACTGGATCCAAGAGTTATGCACCAGCATGAGAACTTTCTGTGTTGATAACTTTTGAGCTACAATAGATATTGCAAACCTGATTGCTGCAAATGATTTGTGAAACAATGTTGGTCTTCTTTGATATGGTACATGACCACCTTCCCATTGGAAGAACTTGCCCTTGATCCAAAATGATGACTTTGAAGATGGCAGCCATGCTCCAGATATAGCCCAAAAGATAAGTTCCCTCATCCATTACGTGCTAGGTTATTCAGATATGTAATTTCCCCTTTCATTTTTGAAAAGGGTGTCCATGTGAGTTTTGACTTGTAGAAAGTAATTATTAGGCTGCATTCTCACAGCTGTAATACAGGAGCATTTTTGTGTCTCTGTTACTGCTGTAATGCCCATACCTGTGGTGTTTTTACTTAAAGGGGTTGTCTCGCCATGCTGTTTCACAGAGCCTGCTCTTCACAGCTAGCTTCAGACTCCTACTGTCTGTTCAGACTGTGGGTCGTTCTACAGCAGTGATTGGCATATAAGCTCTGCTACTCCTAGCTGAGCCTGTTAGAGATATTTTTTTTTTATAGAAGGGTTTAGACAGCAGGCCACAAGGCTACAGAGCTCTAAAAGGTTAAAGTTTGTCAGTAAGAAACATAAAAAAGCTCCTGTGCTGCTAAGGCACAATACAGAGTGACATTACCATCCCGATCAGGGCTCTACAACCTATTAGAGCAGAAAAAGGTGAATGGTAACCTAGGGAAGCTTGTGTATACAAGCAGAAGATAAAAATTGCTTTAGTTCTGAATGGAAGCCAAATCAGAACAGCAATGTATTTATCAATATTTTTTATTTACCTTTGAATACATGTTTTAAGCTAAACATTGAAATAGGAATACCCTTAAATAAATTTCATTCAAACTTCTTGTCCACATACTTTAGACATTTTCTGCTTGTTAATTTTGAGCAGTTTTCAAATTATGATACGATTTTTACCAATGTAGTAGGGGTGAAATCTGTAATTAATCTGCAGCAAAACCACACCTAACATATGGGGATTTTGCATTCACTTCACTCGGTGTTGATTTAGCCTTATAGAATATTAAATACCAATAGTGAGGACCACACATGGTTACAGAGGTTCACAGCTTCCAGATGTCACTGGCTTTGTTACAGGCATGTGGGCATTTTATACAGGAGATTATCCTATCTAGATCAAGCTCATATATGACATTACACCAGGCATATGTTCTGAGTTTTATGTACAGAAATATTCTATATTGTGCTATACTACAGCTGTAGAATATGAAGGTTCCTGGAAGATAATTTTGGTCTATTGCTTGTTCTTCAAGTCAAAAGAAGTTAACAATTTTATACTACTTTAGTGAAGTACACCTGTTTTCTGTGTACTCACCAGAAAAAAACACAGCCTATTCATTCTCCAGTAACCAGTGGCAGGTGCAGTTAACCAGCTTCCAGATGAGAATTTATTGGTACATTTTTGATCTTAAGGGCATATTTGTGTCCAATTTACTTAAAGCAGCATACTTAGACCTAGATGGAGAAAAAATAAATAAATTTAGTGCTTTATGTATTAAAACTGTTTAGGTCTAAGACTTTTTGTTGCCCATAGCAACTAATCTGAGCTCCCCTTTCATTTTTTTCAGAACACTATATAAAATGAAAGGGCGAGCTCTAATTGGTTGCTATGGACAACAAAGAAAGTCTCTAACCTAGACAGTTTTCATACATGTCTTAGGGGGACATGTACTGTATGAACGAGGCTGCACCAGAAGTCTGGCATATTTTCAGTCAGACATCTGGCGCAGCCCCATTCATATATAAACAAAAATCCTGTATACACACACTATAATATATAATATATATATATATATATATATATTATATATATATATATATTATATAATATATATATATACTAGATTTATATATAATCATATGTATTTAATATCTTCTTACATTCTACACAGTTTTTAATCAAGTGCAGTGTATTTAGAGCTGGCCTTCACATTGAAAGTGTCTGGAGGACCCACCAGCAGAATATAGCGTAGTGAAAGTGTAGTGTAGGACCCACTAGCATTGAGGTCTGCGTTGAAAGTCAGGTGGGCTTAAGCAATCTTTGCGCAAAAGTGTGAACAAAGAACCTCATAAAACTTTCTTTTTTTTTAAAGCAGAATTTTTTTTCAACGTATTCTATTTCTGTGTGCTGCTGTTATTGTTATGTATATATATATATGCCTCCTCTGGATCATCCAGATGTCATTGGTGAACTTCAAATGGGCCTGGACATGTGCTGTTGTGAGCTGCGGGGCTTTGCGTGCTCTACAGAATTTTAATCAGTGACGACGTAGTGTATTACTAACAGTAATCTTTGAGATTGTGGTCCCATCTCTATTCAAGTTATTGACCTCTGTAGTTCTGAGCTGATCCCTGACCTTTCTCAGAATCATTCTTACCCCACTATGTGAGATCTTGCATGGAGCCCAAGACCGAGGAAGATTGACAGTCATCTTGGGTTTCTTCCATTTTCTAATTATGTTGCCTTCTCACCAAGCTGTTTGCTTATTGTCCTGTAGCCCATTCTAGCCTTGTGCAGGTCTAAAATTTTGTACCTGGTGTCATTAGACAGGCCTTTGGTTTTGGCCAAGGTGAATAGGTTGGAGTCTGATTGAGTGCACAGTAGTAAGCCTTCTTAAAGACAAACTTATGAGTCTGTGAGAGCTAGAATTCTTGCTGGTTGGTGGGTGATCAAATAATTATTTCATGCAATAAAATGAAACTTAAAGGGGTTGCCTCACTACAAGGATTGCTTTTTATGTTAAAGATCTTGCAAAAACAAGTCACTTTGCAATATGTGTCCATTAACAGTATCCTAGCTATTCTGAGATATCCCCTCTTATATGGTCTGTATCAGCTCCTCAGGTCGCAATAGCTACAAACCTGTTTGATCTATACTGATAGGCTGCCAGCACCGGTTGCTATAGCTACAGACCTGCTTCTACTGAAGTCTAATAGAAGCCAGTAAACACGCCCCTGAATTCAAAGTGAAACCAAGAAAACAGGACTGAAGTAAGATGAATTAGTGTAGTGAGACAACCCCTTTAATGATTTCAAAATCATACAATGTTATTTTCTGGATTTGTTTTTTAGTTTTTCTCTCACAGTTGAAGTGTACCTATGATAAAAATTACAGACCTCTCCATTCTTTGAAGGTGTTAAAACTTGCAAAATCACCAGTGTATCAAAATTTTATTTTCCCCACTATATATATACAAACTTAAAAACAAAACTTAAGAAAAAGTTTTGTTCTTAAGTTAAATCTGTATGAAAGCAGGAACAGGTACATATTTATAGCCGAAAAACTTTTATACATGTGCTGCTTTGTCTCAGTTTGGCCTTATTTCAGTGTTACTGTATATATATATATTACTGTATATAGTGAGGAAAATAAGTTCTACCAAATACAAAGAATGGAGAGGTCTCTAATTTTTATTTACAGTATCTATCTTGTTCTATATAAGGGGACTGCCTGTATAATAAACCTCTTCCCGACATTAGACATATGGGTGCATCTTTTGCTTTAACGTGTGTCTGCAAAAGAATGTATCCATAAGTCCAGGACATCATGAGGGTTAACAAACAGAGCCCGCATAATCAGAGCATGGAACCAGCTGTATATTACATGATTGGAGCTTGCCATGGTCAGTTGTGGTTAGTGCTCGGAGGGCACAGCTGGGCATGGTGATTGACAGGTACAGTATAAAGCAGCTATGACAGCTATGTCAAGTCTACTATGGAGACAAGAGTAAATAAAGTAAAAATGAAAAAAGGGGAAAAAATACAGTAAAAACACCAATCACCCCAAGAAAGATGAAAAATAAAAAAGTTCACAAATTTGGTATAGTCACTGGTATATCGACCTAGCCTACAAATCTGTCATGTTATTTAACCCGCAAGATGAACGCTGTAAAAAATAAAATGACAGGATTTTTATTCATCCTGTCATTATAATCCGATCCACATAGTAAAGTTATCATGTCAATGATACCGCAATGCAAACACTGTAATAATGAAACCCAAAAAAACAAACGATGGAATTGCTGTTTGGACACACAAGTGAAACACTTGTATGCCCATAATGCACAATACACCCATTGATGAGTTCCCTGAAGAGTATTGTACACCATTGTATGCATTGA
>JAODAL010053884.1:0-24979 GCA_025379985.1 Phyllomedusa bahiana | reverse complement strand
GGGGGGAATACGTCCTGTGATAAAGCCGCAGACCCCAAAGCAGCAGGAATGTCTGTGCACAAGTCACTCACAGACAGCAGGTGGCAGTAAGAGCTGTCAGTCTGTGATGGTAGAGCCGCAGAGTCCACAGCAGCAGGAATGTCTGTGCACAAGTCATTCACAGACAGCAGGTGGTGGTAATAGCTGTCAGTCTGTGATGGTAGAGCCGCAGAGTCCACAGCAGCAGGAATGTATGTGCAACAAGCCACTCACAGACAGCAGGTGGTGGTAATAGCTGTCAGTCTGTGATGGTAGAGCCGCAGAGTCCACAGCAGCAGGAATGTCTGTGCACAAGTCACTCACAGACAGCAGGTGGTGGTAATAGCTGTCAGTCTGTGATGGTAGAGCCGCAGAGTCCACAGCAGCAGGAGAGTCTGTGCACAAGTCACTCACAGACAGCAGGTGGTGGTAATAGCTGTCAGTCTGTGATGGTAGAGCCGCAGAGTCCACAGCAGCAGGAGAGTCTGTGCACAAGTCACTCACAGACAGCAGGTGGCAGCAAAGGCTATCTACCTGTGATGGGAAAGCCGCAGAGTCAACAGCAGCAGGAATGTCTGTGCACAAGTCACTTACGGACAGCAGGAGACAGTACAAGCTGTCAATCTGTGATAGAAGAGCCGCAGAGACTGTAGCAGCAGTGAAGATACGTATGTTTATTACTCACGGTGGGGGGAGGGGGTGAAAGCATCCAGCCCTCAGTGGGCACCCCTCAGCAGTGTCCGGTACGGTCCAAATGCTAAAGAACAGACGAGGTCTGGAGCTGCACTGTATGACCAGAACTAGCGAAATGTCCTGCGGCCGGCCACTCACTGAAAGGGCCCCGTGGGGGACAAGCAGGTGTATGAGGACTTAGGTATATAATAGGGCAGGGCCCGAATCAGGCACTTGCAGTCCCAAGGAGGGTTCAAGGGCTGTGATGGTTTGGGCCCCAGCTGTGGGTCTAGGGATCAACTGACAGGACAGCTCGGCCTGATGTGGGCAGCCGGTGGTGCCCCCCCCTGGCCCCGGCACTGACCTCAATAGGGGGAGAGAGTCCCTCTCCGGGTCCTGCCTGGAGTCTCCGCGGCCCCTCCGCTGTGGTGTGGGAGCACAAGTGTCCGGCAGTGGTGAAGACGGTGAGGTGCTGTCCAGCATCCACGCGGCCGGGAGCCCCGCGTCTTCTGTATTGGAGTCGGGTCAGATGCGTCCCGGAACACTGTGGTCCCCGCGACACGGGAGGCGGCGTCCGGCAGCAACAGCAGTGCCGCCGGTCACAAAGGCGTGAGGCCTTGTCCGGCGAGGACACGCAGGCCGCCGCACCGGATGTCCGCACGCCTCCGGTAGTGGATCGGGCTCACCCCTGTAAAGCAGGCGTCCGTCGCAGGTCCCGGCTTCTGGTAAGTGGAGCGGGTTGGTGCGGGTGTCTCGGTAGCGCTGGCCGCTGCGTCCTGCACCCATGCCTCCTCGTCGCCGTGAGGGTGGGAGAGGGAGCGGTCTTCGTGTCGGCCGGAGTCCTGTCGCACGTCTGCCGTTACCGTCGGGCCCCCGGCCCCTCACAGCAGTTGTCCCGCAGCTTCCTGCGACCTCAGCCGCTGTCCGCGATATCCAGCGCTCGGCCTCTGCAGCTCCGGAAAGCGCTGTTTGGAGTGGTCCCAGCAAAGATGGCGGCTGAGTTTTCGGCCACGGGGCCGAAAGGGACTCCGGGGAATAAGTGAAATTGGCTGGGGGGCCCGGGGTGCCACAAACCCCCACAGGCCCCTCGGTGTTTTGGGCACTTGGGGCTGGATGGCGGAGATATCCCTTGATAATGGGAGCTTGCCCTCGGAGCCAGGGTAAAAAGGGCCATTCGAGATCCCCCGCCCCGAAGTGGGCATCTTTTTTTTTTTAATGTCTTTTTTTTTTTATTTTTTTTTTTCGCTTGGGGGGCTTAAAAAATTTAGTAGTAATTTTCACTTTTTCAAAAAAATTAGAATATACTTTTTTTTTGGGACCACTCCAGTTCTAACGGATTTTTTGGGCCTGTATGTTAGATCCCCCCTATAAATGACTTCATCAAAGGGAAACCGTGCCCTTAAAGTTTCAAAACAGCATTTGGAATTTAAAACCCCATTTGGTTTTCACGGATTAAAACAAATGGAAGTGAAATTTCAAAATTTCACTTTTTTTTTCAGTTTTCAATTTGTATTAAATTATTCACTGGAAAACGGTAAAGGATCAGGGGAAAAGAAATTAATATTGATTTCCCCAAATTCTGCCGTTTTTAGGAGACCCCTTTTGTGGCCCTAGGATTGTTTGGTCAACCACAAGCCCCCGAATAGGAGGAGCACCTACTGGACTCTGGTCTCATTTTCTTTACGGGGCAGCCAAAAAATTTCTAAAAAATTTAATAAACTCCCTAAAAAAGGGCCCCTATTTGGGAAAATACACCCTTAAGGAATTTTTCCAGGGGTTGTAGTGAGCATATCGATCCCACACATGTGGGTGTAAACTGCTGTTTGGGGCATGCGGGGTAAAAGGAAAGGGGCGCTATTTTTTTTGGAACGCAATTAGGTCGGGGAAGTAATCTGCAAAGCCCCCAAAGTACCCGAACGGTGAAACCTTCCAGAATTGCCCCATTTTAGATTCGACGCTCTAGATCTCAATTGGGGGTTTTTTTGGGATGTGCATTTTTGGATGCACAGGGTGTTCCGTTTTTTTAGCATTGGGCCCTAAAAATGGGGCGGGCGGGGGTTGGGGGGGGGGGGAACGCAGTTCTGCTTGTTTTTTGGCTTTTTTTTACAGCGTTCGCCCTGGGCCCGTGTAAATGATGTGTAACTTTTCTATGGGGGTCGGTCAATTACAATGATTAGATTTTTTATATAGTTTTTTTTGTTTTTTTTTTACTTTAAACAATAGAAATAGGTCTATAAAAATTGCGTTTTATTTGTCCTTTCTGATAGCCATAACGTTTTTTTTTTTTCTGTATACGGGGCTGATTATGGGCTTGATTTTTGTGGGGTCAGTTTAGTTTTTATTTGGAAAATTATGGGGGGCATATCCCTTGGTACCTTTTTTTTTTTGGTTTTTTTTTGAGGCATTTTGAACAAAATACAGCTTCCTGGGAGTGTTTTTTATTTTTTTTTTTTTACAGCGGTCACCATGCAGATAACTGACAATAGGTTAATCGAGGCGAACGATTACAGCGATACCCCAAATTGTATATTTTTTTTGTTTTAGCTTTTACCAAAAAAAACACTTTTATTCAAAAGGAAAACACATTTTGCATCGCTTTTGTCTGAGAGCCATAAAATTTTTTTTTGTTGGAGCGTATACAGGCTTGTTTTTTGCGGGGGTGAGTTTAGTTTTTATTGGTACATTTGGGTGGACAAGACTTTTTGATCATTTTAAATCCGTTTTTTGGAAGGCAGTGTGAAGAAAATACTGCAATCCAAGTAGTGTTTTTTATTTTAAGTTTTAACAACGCTCACCGTGCAGTATCCATGACCAGTTATCTTTACTATCTGGGTCGATACGATTACGGCGATATCAAATTTATATAGTTTTTTTTAATTTTGAAGCACTTTAAAAAAATTTAAAAAAAGTGTTTTTATTGTGTTAAATAATATTTATGCATCGCTGTCTTCTGAGAGCCATAACTTTTTTACTTTTCCGTATACAGAGACGTGTAAGGACTTTTTTTTGTGTAATGAACTGACGTTTTAATTAGTACAACTTTGCCGTTTATATGAGTGTTTGATCGCTTTTTATTCCATTTTATGTGCTGCGGGATGTACAAAAATCGCAATTCTGTGACTGTTTTTTGTTTTTGTTTGTTACGGCGTTCACCGTATGGGTTAATTAACATGACAGATTTATAGGGTGGGTCGTTACGCACACGGCGATATCAAATATGGGTACTTTATTTTTCATCTTTTCTTAGGCGTTTGTAAAGGGGAAAAGGGCAATGTACGTGTTTTAATTTTATTTTTTGTGTTTGTGTTTTACTTTTTTTACTTTTTTTTTTTTTTTACTTTTTCACATTTTTTTACTTTTCCCCAGTGGGGATTTGTAACATCAAATCCCCCCTGGGGAAAAGCAATCGTTAGATTTTGTTAGAATAGGAGACCTGTGCACAGTGTGACTGCTGGCAACTACTGACCCCATGCCCACAATGCATTGCGGGCATGGTGACATCACCAGACTACCTGGGTGCTTTCAGAAAGCATCCGGGGGAGTCCGGTAAGAGACAGGCGAGCGGCATCTCCGCCGCTTGCTGCGCCGATTGCAGGCAGGGGGAGCTCACTCCTGCTGCCTGCGGCTTTATTATCGCAGCCATGACAGGCTGCGGTAATGAAGCGTTAATCACCCGCGGCCGGAGCTCACTCCGTCCGGGGGTGATGGGGCATGAGGCCAGCAGTAATTTACCGCTGGTCCCATGTCGCGATCGCCAGGATGTATGCATACGTCCAATGTCGGGAAGGAGTTAAAAAACAAGCTAAATATTTGGAAGAAAAATTTGCACAAAAAAATTGGTAAAAAATGCAAAGAAAAGAGCACAGTCTTTAGAACAGAAGGATTACCTTGTTAATCAGAAACACAAAGAAGTATCAAACGATTCACAAAACCAAGTTGCACAGGATTTAAGAAGAAAATTTCGTTTTATATCTACATTCTCTTCGCAACATAAACAAATACAAGGTGTCCTGAACAAACATTGGGATATCCTGAAATTGGATTCTGTACTATGTCCCTTGTTACCACATACCCCCCCCCCCATCATCTATAGACGCGCTAAGACCATAAAAAACATCGTTGCCCCTTCTAGAGTGAGACAGTCGAACAAAAATAAGAGTGAAAAAACCTCCATCTCTAGAGCAGATTGGGGTTCAAAAAAATGTGGTTCTAAAGTTTGTAAATGTGGTGACATCATGGTGGAGGGAACAAATGTTGCCTCCTTCAGAACAAAAGAAATATTCAAAATCAAGGATCGAATAACATGGGCCAGTTGGTATGTGGTATATCTGCTCACGTGCTCTTGTGGGTAGAACGGTCATGAAATTGTCTAAGCGTATTAACAACCATAGGTGTAACCATAGGTGTCCATTCGCCACTGTACATAATGATGAAAAATCATCTTTCTTCTCTGTCCAGCCGATTGAACACATCCCGGAGTATGTGCAAAATAGAGAAAAGAAACTTTCTGGATTTGTAAACTCAATTCCTTACATCCCCATGGTTTAAATGAGTTGTCTGATTTTATAACATAATTTATTGAGCCTTTTTATTGCTTTTAGTAATCATTGCCTGGTTGTATGCCCTGCGGCGCCACCTTTTGGCTGTGCAAATCTACACACTTTTGAACTTAGGGGAACTTTGCTTTCTCAGCTATCAGACTCCCCTTAGTGTTCAGCTCAATACATGACACTTTCATTGATCTCTATCTTCCATTCATAAAAGATACAAGTTGGACTTCCGGGGGCGGGATGCAAGATGACGGCCGCATCTTAAGAGAGCTCCAAAGTGTCCGCTGGTGAATCCGCTGACATCGTGAACATCATTGCTCCAGGAGGCAAAATGCCCTAATCCCAACGGAGCACAGACCGAGGGCCACAAGAGGAGCCCTATATCACCTTCGTCGGTGGTCCAGAGACGAAGCTTGGCCTCGTGCAGCCCGGGTCGCAGAAGGGAGAAGGCCCGCAGCAGCTAAAGTCCGCCTGCTGCAGGTGAACAGGCACCAGACCCGGAAGAGACAGGGTCCCACACCACGGCCCCCTTGGCTGAGAACTGTGGCCCAACAGCACACAGAAGGCTGCAAGCCACCCGCGCAGGGACCGAGAGAGACCGGAGTCATGCGCAGCCGGACCCGCTGAGCCGAACGGCGGCGGCGATCCCCGCGCATACTGTGCCCAGCCGCGACTACACGCTGCAGCCGCAGATCATCACGGACCTTGGAGGTCACGGAGGAGAGGAGGACCGGAGCGACGTGCGGCAACACAACCTCCGAGGCGGCAGATCAAGCGGACCCGCAGACGACCTCTCTGACCAGGGACGCCATAAGGACTCTGAAAGCCCAGCTACCTGAACAGGAGCGGCACCCCAACAACAGGTCGGAGGTGAGATCGTGCCAGGGAGAGGGGGACGCCGCTAAGCCCTAGGGGTAACTCCACACTGCTGGCACCCGGGAGCTCTGGGCAGGAAAATCAGCCGCTCAAGTGACTGACTGCTGCTGGCGGGAAAACCCGCCATTTTGCCCACCGGCCATCTTACCGCATCCTGCGGGTATACCCGTCACCCCAACCTAATCCAGGGGAGGAACGAGACTCAGCACCAGAGACACCCCCCTCTGCCACTGTATTCCCTATAGGGCCACAGCGCTGAGACCAGAACTTCACACACTCGTGCCTTGCTAGGGCAGAAGGGGGACCGCGCTCGGCCACAGTTCAAACCAGCACTAGAACCGGACGAGCAACCCAGCCCTCTCTCTCACCAACCCACACACCCTGACAGCCTGCGGCACCCTACTAAAACTTCTCTGGACATTTGAATCTATAACTCTGCAGCCCTCAACAGTGTGGTGAATACGGAGGGTTAACCAGATCACAACCCACTGCGCTTCACCGTCTGAGCAACCTCTCACCACAACCTAGTTACTGGCTCACCTGCTAAGGTATACAAACCACCTACACCTGTAGCACCAGTGCCACCTACGGGACTGCCTATTACAGGGCACACCACCTGCACTGTATTCCAGGACACAGTCACAACACTGTAGCTCATACATGCCAACTCTCCCGTTTTTGGCGGGGGGGTCCCGCTATTTGGGGTCCCCTCCCGCCCTCCCGGGGGAGTTGGCATTTCTCCCGCCACCAACAGGCGGCGGGGGTCCTTTAAATGGCCGCGGCGCCGGAGTAGCGCTAGTGCGCTACTCCGCGCCGCCGGTCCGTTCCCACGGGCGGGTGAAGCGGGCGCAGGGTCCGCTCACCCGCCCGCGGTCTCACTGTGCGGGGAGGAAGGAGGAGGGAGCGCTCCCTCCTGCCTCCTCCCCCTGTATGTCCGGCGCCGCTGTGCGCCGGACACACATGTCAGCGTCACAGAGGAAGTGACGCGCGGCTGCACTCACTTCCCCCTGTGACGCTGAGGAGATGTCCAGGAGCGGGCCGCTCTGCAGGAGCCTGGTCAGGTAAGTGGATTTTATTATTTTATTTTTATTAACTACATGGGGGGGCTCTGCCTGGCTACAATGGGGGGGTCTACCTGGCTGGCTACAATGGGGGCAATACCTGCCTGGCTACAATGGGGGCAACTACCTGGCTGACTACAATGGGGGCAACTACCTGGTTGGCTACAATGGGGGCAACTACCTGGCTGGCTACAATGGGGGCAATACCTGGCTGGCTACAATGGGGGCAAATACCTGGCTGGCGACAATGGGGCCAACACCTCGCTGGCAAAAATGGGGGCAACTACCTGGCTGGCTACAATGGGGGCCCAAATACCTGGCTGGCTAACAAAGGGGGCACTTCCCTCCTGGCTACTAAAGGGGGCAACTACCTGGCTGGCTACTAAAGGGGGCAACTACCTGGCTGGCAAATAAAGGGGGCACTACCTACCTGGCTGGCTACTAAAGGGGCACTACCTACCTGACTACTAAAGGGGGCACTAACTACCTGACTACTAAAGGGGGCAACTACCTGACTATTAAAGGGGGCAACTACCTGACTATTACAGGGGGAAATACCTGGCTACAAAGGGGGCAACTACCTGGCTAACAATGGGGGGCATCTACCTGGCTACGGGGGGCATCTACCTTGCTACAAGGGGGCATCTACCTGCCTGTAAGGGGCACTACCTGGTTATGGGGGCTACTACCTGGCTATAAGGGCATCAACCTGGCTTTCTTCCAAGCCCCTTATGTAGTTAGGCGGAGGGGTGTGGCTTTTTGAAGGGGCGTGGCACACAAAAAGATGGGCGTGTCCATGCAAATTTTTGTCGCGGCGCGCGCAGCGCCGCCCTCTTTAATCTCCTGCTTTTCCATTTTCAAAAGTTGGCAACTATGCTGTAGTTATTACAGCCAACTCTATCCTGAACGACTGCTGTGAACCTAAACAGAAGCAGCAGGCCGCGGTGACACACACCCAAAGCTATCAATCTAAACTCTCAAACACAGGCCTCCCTGAACCACGTGCCTGGCCACATACAAGAAATCACTCCTACGGCATCAGTGAGAAGAGCAAAAGCTCAGCAACAAATCCTCTGACTCACTTCTCATACCGATAGTAGTACAACAGCGACACCTGCTGGACAACACACCAACCGACAATACTCTGAATTTTCCTGCCTTATCCTTGTCTCACCACCAAGACGCTGACAGGCGGAACTGATGCTGCACTAGTCATCACCCACTAGGCACGAAATCTTGATGTCTCTCTCACTCCCAACATATAAAGCCTCCATATACCATGGACAAGTATTTAAGGTCACAATCCACAGCTAAAGCCAAAAAGGGAATGGTTAAAAAAATACTCCCAATACCCCTGCAAACAAGGACTCACAAACTAAAATGGATAAAACTCAAACCAAAACGCAAAATAAACCTATCTCACCACCAGCCTCACCAGCAATGGTGTCCCAAGAGCTACTGACAGATAGTGACATCACCCCGCCGAACCTGTCCCTGGTGTCAAATCTACCCGCATGCCGAGGCTTTGACGCCGAATGTGCAGCCGCAGTGGCCCATGAAGTATCGAAGCTCCTTACTCCATACTTCGACAGAAGAATAGATTTGATCCAAGCCTCTGTGAACTCAGCGCTGAGCCAGATTACCGAAAATGCGCAGAAAATCAGCGAGTTAGAGGCCAGAGTTTCGTCCTGTGAGTTGACCGCACAAGCGAACGAACGGGATATTGCTCAGTGCCAAAACGCCGAAATAATCCTATGTGACAAGCTGGAGGATCTAGAGAACAGGGAGAGGAGGAACAACCTCCGGTTTGTGGGAATCCCCGAACATGTCACCCAAGTAGCAGTACCTGGTGGACGACTTGGCTAAAGCACTGCACCTAGTCCTTCCAAACGACCTCCTGCTCATCGAACGAGCTCACCGCATCGGGCCCCCAAGGGGTAAGAGAGACAGCAGACCGAGACCAGTAATTGCCCGATATGCTAACTGGACAGTCAGGGAGAAGGTGATACGGGCATACAGAGCGGCAAGATCACTTCAAGTTAACAACACACCCGTGCTCATATTCCAAGATTTCTCTACTTCAGTCGCGATGAAACGTAAAGTATTCACACCGATATGCAGGCTTCTATATGAAAAAAACATATGGTTTCAGCTTCTATACCCAGCCCGCCTGAAAGTGATGACCGACGGACGACCCACTTTCTACGAAGATCCCATGGAAGCGCGGCGTCGTCTTTTCCCTGATGCACCGGACTAACGCGACTATGCTAGGGCTAGATCATTGTGTTTAAATGTGCCTAGGAAATGTTACTGATCTAGACTACTGCTCTGATTGTTTTTGCTACTCTGCTACCAAAAATTACCATTGTTTTGCTATGGTTTTTGCTAACCCTTGTTTCCTTTCCCCAGTGTTTTCCTCGTCCCCTGCCTGTGGCCCGGATGCCTGACGCACCGGAGGCTAATCTCCTGGAGGCGCTCCCTGCTCGCTGGGACAGTGGACCCTCCATCGAACGAACAAGATCACACGCACAATCGAGAATCGCGACAGGAATAGGATGAGTACCATGCCAACACTCACACACCCAACTACCACACATCCACCATCACTAAAAATAACCAGCTGGAATGTAGCGGGACTGAACTCCCCAGTAAAGCATAAAAAAGAGATATCACACATTAAAAAACTTCGACCACACATCATCTTCCTACAAGAAACACACTGGAAAATAGGTGAAGATAATCTCTTAAGGGCCCCGTGGATAGGAGATCAGTATTCGGCCTCCTACACATCCAAAAAACGAGGAGTGGCAATACTGTTTCACTCATCTATCTCTCCGGTAATACACGCCACATATGCTGATCCAGAAGGCAGATTCCTCTTACTAGAGACCACCATTTATACAATCAATTACACACTTCTCAACATATACGCTCCCAACCAACCCAATGCTCAATTTTATGCCGATCTCTATAATTTCCTGCTAGGGAAAAACCTACAAAACTTTATAATGGGAGGTGACCTCAACACAAATCTCAACCCGGAGCTGGATCGCTCGTCGACCTCCACGCATGACACTAGCGCTTTACGCAACCTTTTAACACTAATGGAACATTTTGATCTCTGCGATCCATGGCGACTCCTGAACGGTTCAGCCAAAGACTTTACATTCTACTCCAGTGTACATGGAACCCACTCCCGTATTGATTTATTTCTTATCTCTTCTACTCTCTTCCCACGGGTCCTGGGAACAGACATAGAAAACATCGTAATCTCGGACCATGCCCCAATTGGCCTCTCAGTGGCTCAACCAGGGACCCCTTCGCCCATAAAGAAATGGCGCTTCCCCTCCTACCTGGTAAATTCAGAAGACTTTAGACAATACCTTTTAACACATTGGATGCAATTTGTAGATGACAACCTGGAACATGTCTCTGATGTGGGCCTATTCTGGCCTACGTCCAAGGCGGTTCTTAGGGGTCATGTCACCTCCTACCTAAAATATAAAGCAAAAGAATCCCGCAAACAATACGCCCAATTAAACTCTGACTTAACCACGGCCCATCAGGCCTATATCACTGACCCCAACTCACTAACCAAAGAGAAATTTCTGGAGGCCAAACAACTAATGGAAACATATTTACAGGGACAAGCGAAGTGGGGCATCGAGGCGATCCGAAACAGGTATTTCAGATGGGGAAACAAGATTAGCTCCCTCTTAGCAAAAATGCAAAAACCCCCGTCGACCAGACGCCACATTCTCTCGCTGAAGGACCCGAATACTAATTCGCTGACACATTCCCCTAACACCATACAGAACATCTTTGGAAAACAGTTCTGTATACACAGCGTCCCAGCAGTGTCGTTGGACCTTGTAGCAGAGATAGGATGGTAAGCCAGTGTAAATTTGAATAAAAATGTAGACTTTAATTGTAACAAAATTTAAAAATAGTAAAGACATACGTTGTAGCAGTGCAGACCGGTCGTCATACTCAACAGTGTGCAGCCGAATTCTCTTTCAAACAGACCGACGCGTTTCGATGGCGTGCATCTTATTCCTGGTCTGATGGGTGATTCTAAGTGAGGACTTTAAATAGGAAGTTGGGCGTAGCCCAATAAAGAACCTTAACCCCTAAAATACCAACAAGGTATATGTTACATACATGAAACATAAAAACAATGTATGTGTCAAAGAGATGCCGGCTTAACTCACGAATAAACATATAAAACAAAGTGTGATTGAATCAATACATAGTGGAAAAAGAAGGGGGACATTCTAATAATGGTACATGATATCATATTTTATATTCAAGCCAGATGGTTGCCTGGTTCTAAGGGTGAAAATCCACTTTGCTTCACAATTCAATAATTTGTCATATATTACCTCCCTTAGTATCAGTAGTCACCCTTTCTATGCCAATACAGCAAAACGAATTTAAAAATCACTTCCATGTTGATCAATAAAATGTTTAGATGCCGCAGACATGGTGGTTAGCCATTGCACTTTTTTTGCATCAGAAATGTGGCGTCTGATTCTTGTTTTAAGAGGGTTGGAAGTGCAACCAACGTACTGGACTTGACAGGCTATACACGCAATGATGTATACTACATTTTTTGTATTGCAGTTGATGTATTGTCTGATTTTATAGCTTTTATTAGTAACAAAAGACGAAAAGGTGTTATTTACCTCCATATAGCTGCAAGTGGTACAAATCCTGTGTCCACAGCGGAAACAACCAGTGGTTGTGAGCCAGATTTTTTCTGATGGGTTGTTTGTACTGGTGAATAGGCTAGGAGAAACAATAGAACCTATGGTAGGGGCTTTTTTAGAAATAAATCTAACTCCCTTATGCATAGTCTGTGATAGGCTGGGGTGGGTGTACAAAATCGGGAGGTATTTTTTCAGAATGTCTACCACTTTATTGTAATAAGGGGAGTATGTGGTAGAGAATGTGATGCCAGTGAAGTTATTTTGTTTTCTTTTTTTATCAGTTAGTAAATTGGTGTGTGTCATTAATTCTACTTTTTTCTTTGACCACTCTAGATTTCTGTCAGTATACCCTCTTTGTTTCAATTTGTTTAGTACACATTGTTGTTGGATCTCAAAATCTGAGTGTGAGCTGCAGTTTCTCTTGGTGCGTATTAATTCTCCCGTTGGAATATTACGGGTTACATGGTGTGGATGGCAAGATGTTGCATGCAAAGTAGAATTCTGTGATGAGGGCTTTGTAAAGGGGGTAACTGCAACTTGGTTTCCAGGTGTCCCTTTCAAAGTAATATCCAGAAAATTTATAGTGTCCCGATGGAGATGATAAGTGAACTGTAAATTCATGGAATTATCATTTATATATTGTAAGAAATTTTCAACATCATGGGGAGGGCCCTCCCATATCAGGAGGAGGTCGTCTATATAACGACCATACCACCTGATATGGGAGGCAAAAGCATTGTCGTCTGAAAATAAAAATGTTTCCTCCCAAAAGCTCATGTAAATGTTAGCCAATGAGGGCGAAAATTTCGCCCCCATTGAAGCTCCACACAATTGAAGAAAAAACTCCTGGTCAAAGCAAAAAAAATTATGTGTCAAAAGAAACTCAGTAGCCATAGTCAAAAATTCACACAGGTTTGGATCATAATTGCCATATTTGTGTAAGAAATTACTGAGAGTAGTTAATGCTAAAGAGTGGGGGATGGAAGGGTATAACCCGATAACGTCACATGTTAACCACCAAAAATGTTCATCCCATACCACCTTCTCTAATTGAGAAACCACTTGTTTCGTATCTCGTATAAATCCTGGAATATGTGAAACAAGTGGTTGTAAATGGTGGTCAACCCAAGATCCCAACCTCTCAGAGAAAGAGTCAATACCCGACACGATCGGTCTGAGAGGTGGTGGGAAACAATTTTTGTGTGTTTTTGGCAAAGAGTGTATAATGGGAATTTTGGGGTAAGGATTGTAAAGTTGTTCTGCCAAATTCGGAGTTAATACACCCATTTCTAACCCTACTGTCAAAAGTTTTTTTAGGCTATTTTGGAAAGCTGTTGTGGGATTGTTCTTCAAAGGTCTGTAAGTTGATATATCATTTAGCATTTGCATATTTAGTTTTCTATAAAGGCCTGAATCTAGAACCACAATGGCACCTCCCTTATCCGCCATTCTTACAATTATGTGAGGGTTATTTTTAAGTTGTTGTAAAGCTACTCTCTCACTAGGCAAAAGATTGTTATTATGTATGGCATGGGTGTCACTCAAGGAATCCGCGAGAGAGATAAGATCTCGCTCGACACATTCCTGAAAGACATCCAGGATCTCCGGACGAGACTGTATGGGATAAAAATAAGGATTAGTCAAAGAAAACTTAGTAACATTAGTAATATCATGTTTACTTTCACTTTGTAATAGCCTGAGTTCACTCAATAGTTTCAAATCCTTGAATGTTACTGGAGCTTGTGTTGGTATATTGTCCGACAGAATAAGCCGTTCATCTATAGGTATTTTATCATTGTGAGATATGTCTAGTTCATCTTGCTGCATAGAAAAATGATGTTTCACAGTGATGAGTCGGGCAAATTTATTTACATCTTTAAGAGTCCTAAAGACATCCAAGGAATTGGTGGGCGCAAAATTTAAGCCTTTAGACAGTACCTGTTCTTGTACTTGCGAGATGATAGTTGCTGAGAGATTTAATACCGGGGTCTCCGTGATTTCCTGTTGGAGGAGCGATAGTTGTAGTTGCGACCTCTTCTTATGTTTGCGCCCAGCCCGTTTTGATTTCCGTCTAAAAAAGGAGGGTCAAACGGTCTTGCTCCTGTATGGATGGCGTCAAGGTATGCTCGTGTATTCATACGTGGGTTTGCTGTCGGTGTTGTTAAATCATGATTAGTGTGGGGATTGTCCATAAGTTCGTCTGTGGTAGATGTAGATGATTGTTCCGGGGAAGTATCCACATCGGAAAAGCTCACATGTCTGTCCCTCATTGTTTGATGTGTGTTAGTGTATTTAAGTATCGGTTTGGGAAACATTCGCCTTTTATTGCTCCAAGAATATACTTCCCCCTTATCATAATCATGAAGATCCCTATCATATTTGGATTTTTTAACTTTCATGATGGCTTCTTCTAATTTATGGATACTATTAGTCATGCCTTCTTGACAGCGTTTGTACTACTCAGTATCAGCATATGGGATTAGAGATTGGTCCACTGCATACATCTCCAGTTTTAATTCTAATAATTTTTTACCTTCATGCTCAACAATTAATTGTATCAATTTCAGGGAACATTGCGTTAAAATATTGTTCCCTTCTATGGTGAACTCTTCTGAGTATTGAGATGTTACAGTTTTCTTAATGTTTTCTCAAGCTATCGCCGTTCACGTGCATCCCCGTGCATACCCGGCGGGTGGATTGAGCTGGACTGTGTTCCTTTGTTTCTAGATTTACAGAACATCTTTACCCAATACTTTACTGATTTTTACAAAGTGGCCCCGTACGATTCTGCAGCCACATGGAGCTTCCTACAAAATTGATCCCTACCAAAACTCCCCACAACTTGGAAAGAATATCTAGAAAGGGATATAACGGAGGAGGAATACTAGAACTATAACCAGCCTGCCTAATACAAACACCAGGACCAGACGTCCTTTCGGCAGAATACTACAAATGCTAAAAACCCACATAGTCCCACACCCACTTCTACCTGGGGGAGGTAATACAATGGACATGCACACCATCTGAATTCTGGCATCGGAGGACGATCCTGATACTGAAGCCTGGCAGGGACCCCACACACATCCAATCCTATAGACCCCATTTCACTATTAAAAACAAGACTATAAAATACTCACGAAAAGTCCTGGCAAACCGCCTACAGAGATGTTAGGGACATTGTTGTCCCACAAGCCAAATGGGTTTCCCTTAAAAATAGACCCTCCACCGTGGGGTATCAGAAAGGCGATAGCACAACGTCAGAGAAATCGACCAATCAAACCCAAAGACAATGCACCTCAGCCTGGACCGCTGAGAACCGTTATTGATTCTGTGTCAATGGGAAAGTTTCTCACCACATGCATAAGACATAAGGCTTTGGAGAACCTATGTCTACTCTTTCTGAGCCACTGCCAGTGAACTGTACACACGATGCCTGGAATTGTCCAATATCTCCTTTAACAAAATACCAATAATAGAGACACCCGTCAGTATGCCCTTTATCCCCCCTTCTTTCAATTTATCCATTGATCGCTACTAAGACACTTGGGAGACAAAAGTACCCTTCGAGGGGAATTTCAAATTGGTCGGCCAAATCAAAAGTAACCCGCGTTTGCAGATGATATTTTACTGTACATCACAGACCCTTAACAAGTCTTATCTAATATCCTGGAGCATCTCGACTAAAAGGCTCCCTGTCAGGCTTCAGGTTATGAAGACAAATCATAGGGCCTGCTGCTGAGGGGACCATCCAATCCCCGCTGGTCCGGCACTACCCATTCAGATGGCAGAGTCACACACTAACAGGATGGGGGGATCTATCTTGGGTTTGATACCCAGACAATGTAACCAGATCTATAAACTTAACGTCACCCCCCTTCTAAAAGAAATAGAAAAACTTTTCATGACCTGGAAAAAATGACATTATCCCCACTGGGGAGGAGCGAACCAGGTCAAGATGATCGTATATCCCAAAGCTACTATATCTCTCACAATGCAATGCCGCTGTCCTTCAAACCAAAAGACGTAGGAGAAATAACCGGCTGTTCAGAGCTTTATCAAGGAATAACCGGAGACCACGACAAGTATGGTCGTCTTGGCCCATCGTCCGCTCAACGGGGGTATCAACTTCCCCAGCTACCACATAATATAACAAGCGGCACAACTCAGAATTAGTAGGTGACTGTAGAGCCAACGTTAGCACATTCACAGACCCCAATTGGATCACATTTTCCCGCTCAATATTTCATATAGTAAGCTCTCTTACACCTCCCATACTCAATATACCTCCAGAAATAAAAAAAACCCTTAAAAATGACAGCATGGCACTCCTGGACCAAAGCAGACAAATACTATGAATAAACCCGAATCACACACTTCCTATACCATCGTATACAATACCAAATTTCCACATGGGCAAACCGCCGATGAGTTTCAAAAGATGAAGTCCTATGGGTGCCAGAATAGCGATCTTATTGACACGCAGACAAACGCCCATACTTGTTCAACGAAGCTCAACATAAAATTCCAATAATAAGGCCCCCACCCTTTCCACTATTTAGCAGGCATGCAGCTACAAGCTGGCAACCTTAAAACACTTAGAAGGCCCAACCTGGAACGATCCTTCTCAAAATCACACCGACTTCCCCAAAGAACTAAGGCCTACTTTCCAGATCTACACCTTATTAAACAACGCCATAGACTACACTAGAATACATTGTGGTCTACATACTGGACAAGAAAGATTCCCTCGCTGACACCCGCCTTCTGCTGACCTCGCCACCCAATCAGCCAAATATCTACCATCCAAGGGGGGAGCCTACAGGGAAAATGGCCTGCCAAATCACACACAAGATCATACGACTCCCCCACAGAGCTTCCTGATGTACTCTGACACCCACACATGTCCACAATGCCAAAGCCCTCCGCTGATCTACTACAATTGCCTCCTGCTCCTGCCCGGCGATAAAGACTTTCTGGTTCCAGATAATGTATAGGGGAGAAAGAAAAAATAAAAGTGGGGGGGGGGGGGGGGGGTGGGGTAAGGAGACAGTACATTCCTTTACAGTCAGAAATCTTCTCCCGCGCTGCCCAAATTCAACATATGGCACTATTCGGATATTCCCTGGGGACTACACTCCATCTCAAGCATTCAAAAACGGCTACTGTTCTATGTGGCGGCAGCGGCCAGAAAGTCGGTCTTGCAGTGCTGGGATTTCAACGGGCCCACCCACCCTCAGATTAATTCCTAGATAAACTAGTCATATATATTTAGAAATGGACTGGTCGAAGCGCGCAACAAAAAGGAAAAAAGAAACACAACATTTCATCAAACGTGGTCACCATTCATTAACTTCTCCCCACGCACATCAAAAACCAAAATAAAGATTGCTTTGATTCACCACTTGGTACCTGCGAACCAATCGGCAGATACTGCTACCTATATAACTAACACAACTCAAATGGATGCGAGCGACACCGTTCAGGGCTTCTTCCTGGGTGTGTCGTATGTCCCGGGCCGCAGTAGGTTCCTTAAAGTTTGTCTCCCACCCCCCCTTGTTCGTTGTTAATTCTAAGTTAAAGATGAGAATGCTAACACAGCAGCCTAAGTGTGGAAAGTGGCCGATAAAGCCGGTAAGCACAAAAAAACCCACCGAGGATACTGACCCTGGGTTGAAAAGAGAAATAAGTGCATCCGGCCCACACGGGCCCGGTTGGATGGGAGTGGTGAGTCTTATCTTTGTATAAAATTTTTTTGTCTTTTTTAAATACAAATTGTTTTAGTGGCGCATGTTGACAAAAATTGTGATATACGAGTGTTTGAAATAAAAACAATTTTAAAAAAAAAAAAGATAAAAGTTAAAACGATAGAGTTCAAGTAACTGTTTTAAATGAGCCCAACCTTTCAAAGTTCTTTTAGTTTTTTATTATTAGAACCAATGGTTTTTTGGGTTTTTTTATGGTTTTGTAATTTTTTTCTTTGATTATCTTTGAATCAATATGTGACATTATTTTTATCTCTTTTTTTTTTGGTTAACAACTTTTGCTTTTTTTAAAAGGGTTTATCTTTTTTGTTCACGTATAACTAGTGTTGAGCGTTTTACTTGGGGCTATCGACATGGGGCGATAGTGATGCGGCCACCATCGATAAGGTTTTTCGATAGTCGTAGTCGATCATCTCCGATGCCCATTAAAGTCTAGGGGGAGACAAAACCCTTCTTTTACACCCAAAAGGGCGGGGAAAAGCTGGAATTACAGCCACAAAATCAATGGATACCTGCTACATTTAGGCAACACACTTAGGGTTTTAAAAATCACAGAAAAAAGTCACAGACCCTTCACTATCCCTGTTTGTACCACAGCCTGACCCCTTTAAACCTGCATCCCCACAAATTAAAAATGCAGAAGCCATATATTTTAACCATCATGTTACTTGAACTGGACATTTAATATCCCTGTCCTGGAAACCAGCATGACCCCAAACCTGCATGACCCCAAATTTTAAAAAATGCCCGGAAAAAAGGGGTCTTTAACCACCCTTTTAGTTTCACTGGACATTGAAACCCCCTTCCGTCCCAGATGAGCCCCAACCTGCATGACCCCCCCAAATTAAAAAGTGCGGGGAAAAAAGGGTCTTTCAAACCCCATTTTAGTTTCATGGACATTGACTATACCTGTCCCGGGGCCCCACATGACCCGGGGGAGTTACAGTGGGTGCGGTGAGAGCCCGGCTGGCGTCCATCTCTATTAACACGCAGGTTTTTAAAATGCCCCGATGACGCAGAAACGAAAACTTTCGGCTTTAAAGAGTGCGGAAGCGGAAGTGTGAGAACTCCAGCCTTCCTCAGTACACAGTCAAGACCTTGGGGAGGCTTCCCCTGTATGGTCGGGCCAATTGAGCTTTATGGAAATACTGGGGTTTTAAAGCTCCTGTTACACCCCGGTGCCCCTTTTTTTTGGCATTCTTTTTTTAAATTTTTTCCCAAGTGCTGGAGGGAAAAAAGGGCTCTGATTTTTCTCGTCCGTGCCCTACCTTTTTCCTCGAATAACCCAATTGGTCAAGTTTTCCTGTACTCCTTGTACAATTTAGAGGAATTTTTTTTTTCCAGTTTTTGTACTGCAAATTTTTTAGTGTTTAATTCTTTAAAAAAAATTTTTAAAATCGGGTGGAATCCCCACCATGTCTTTGTTTTCTTTTTTTAATTGTATTAAAAGGGGTTTTCTCAATACAGGGATTGATAGCTATGTTTAAAGATCTTGCAAAACAAGTATTTTTCAATAGGGCCCTTAACAGTGTCCACCTATTCCCGTTTCTGACAAAACCACACCCTTGAGCCACTCTTGACCATTGTGAGAACAAATGTTGTTATTTTTTTATAATAGGGACAGGTAGTCTTGCACTGACATTTTCTAAAGCTGCATGACCCAAAAAATTTAAAAATGACTTTCAGCCATGTTAAAAATTGGGAAGGAGAAATGCCACTTGAAGCATCCATTTCTGTTCCAAAGGACCATGTATGATTGCTGTTATCTCTCAGCAACATGACCCCAAAAAATTATAAAATGGACTTATTAGCACTATTAAAAATGTTGAGGCAACATTGACCCAAAAACCATTGACAATGCGAAAACTTCTTAAGATAAAGTGAGTAAATGGAATACGGTGTTGTCATGAAACCTTGTGTACTTTTACAGTCTCCTCACAACAAAAAACCAGCAAAATGAAACTGTTGGGAAAAGAGAAAAAAATTGCGTAAGAATTGATCATTTAAAAAAAATTAGTTTTAAAGAGGACCATTTCTGTTTGAAGGGAACAGATTGTGAAGTAAGACGGCAAACTTATCGGTGACCTCAGCAAATGGGGGTCCAAACAATTCATCAGAGTCCATGGCCTGATTCATCTTGATGAAAGTCAAACGATCCACATTATCTGTGAAAAGCCGGATGCGTTTGTCTGTAATGACTCTCCAGCTGTGCTGAAGGTCAGCTCCGATATGACGCTGGCTGTGGGCAGGACAAACACCTCTATGCGTGCGCGAGCGAGCTACGGGCCATTCGTCCCTTTTTGGGATACCCACGAAGTCTTTGGGTCCGGAAACACATGCAAAAAATCGGTGTTGTGGGACGCAGATAGTCGTTGCACATGATCTAAGCTGGTCTCTGGGTGTTGTTTCTGGGCCTGCTTTACATGGTTGGTGAGGTGGTAATATAAAGATTGCCTGAGGTACCCATTAGGCTTTGCCACCTTGCCTGCTGCTGATGCTGCCGCTACGGCTACTGGCACTTACTGCTGTCACGTCGCGATGTTGTTCACACCGGACATTTGGGGAACGTGAAGCAGACGCAACAGATTGTCTCCAGTTTGATCAATCAGCTCTAGGTCTCCATTTCCTGCATTTTTACTTCTCTTATTCGGGTGGGTGGAAGGAAATGCTGAGTTTTGTTTTGTACCGGGGATCCCAGGCGGTGGCCACCCAGTAACTGTTGTTACATTTTGATGGCCTTAATGCGAGGATATTGTTGGAGGGTACTGGAGCATCCAAGCACTCATGTGGTGTTGGGCCTTGATTTTCCCAAGCATATGGGTCGAGGGGACACTAGCAAAATCATCTTCCTCATCTTCCCTCCTCGCCTCAAATTAGCGCAACTCTTTCCAAGGCAGGGACGTCGGTAACTTCGGTGTCTGACGGAATTTACCTTCTCCTACAATCCTCCTCCTCCTCCGCTGCCTCCGGCACAGCTTCAACAAAGTCCCTGACTTGACCTGAGATGATGCACCCTGAGAGCTGATGGCTGCCTGCACTAGCTCTGGACCCCAGAACCATGCCTAATGAAGACCGATGAAATTGTGAAATGTCGGGCCTTGTGGATTTGAGGTAGAGAAAGGCTCTGTCGATCTGTGACCGTCTCCTCCTCCGTCGCTGGCGGGACTGGTTGTTTCAGAGTGTCCAACGATCGTTCCAGAACTAAGACCACCAACAATGCTCATGTGATAAGGGACAATTGTCCGCCACTGTGGACCATTTTGGTGCTTCTTCAAAATTGGCATGGATGGTACAGAGCTCTTTCCCTGCCTCTACTCTCGGTGGCTCAACAACCGAGGTCCGCACCGCGGATTGTCAGGTCCATGTGTCACTTCGTACTGCGTAATGGCATTGCGCTGCGGCCAATTGCGCTGGAGCATGTGGAGGGTGGAATTCCAGGTGTTGCCACGCCAACAATGAGACGGTTGAGGGGAGCCGAGATGACGCGGCAACGCAGCCTGGCGGGATGAAGCAGGTGTGCGAACGGCGGAATGAGACCTCAGACATCGAGCCTTCCTCAGCAGGCAAGTCCAGACCCGGGTTGCATCTTTAGAATTTCTGGAAGACAAGGTTCATGACGCGTACCAGGGATAGGGATGTGCTCCAGCCTACCGATCTTTAGGCGGCACAGCAGATTTCGCACGTTATTCGCACACCAACCTTGCTGGATCAGGTTCTGGCATCCCTGCAGCGCTCGGGTCTCGTTGCTTAGAGCCGTCACTCAGCTCCTGTCCTTTGTGTGGACGGTCTCCAAGGCGATTAAAATTTCAACAGGCATGTTCTCTGGGCACGTGATGACACCAGACGTCCTTAGGGGAAAGAGCCTGCACCACCCTGCGGTTTGAAGAGCGTGAGACGAGCCTGAGAGCCACGTCACCCCAGAGACATCCACCCAGACTCACCATGTGAGGCTGCACAGAGATATGCGGCCTTGGTACGTGCTTAATGTCTATGTGTCGGTGGTAGATGGACTTGTTCCGGACACAGATGCAGAAACGCGCTTGAAATTTTAGATGACAAGTGGCTGGCCAAGCGGCAGGACGGCTTTCTGGCAAAGAAATGCCTGCTTGGCATCTGCCGTATGGGGAAGGCAGGGCCATGCGTGGCGGAACCCATCTGTGTGCCACCAGACGGAAAGGCAACTATTTCCAAGGCCAAAAGGATGGGCAATGCCGAACATTCAGGCTTTTGCTTTGGGATGGTTTGGGTGAAAGTGTTTTTATTCTGCTCCCAAACCTGGAAGACAGACGGCTGCGCTTGCTAGAAATGGCCGCTGTTTTTTTTTTTACACCGGCGTTCGCAAGGTCGTCAAACTGGCGGAAGGGAGAAAGGGGTAGGGATGGGTCTCTGGTGGTGCTGGTGGTACTCGGGGACGGTGGAGGCTGAAGCGGAGGGCTGATCCCTTGATCTGACTTGAGAGACATGGGCAGTGAGGGAACGCTTGGTGGTGGCGGAGAGGAGGAGGCGGAGGCTGTGACTGTGGTTGGAGGCCCGGCGTCGGTTTCTCGCCCTTTTTTGGCCAAGTGTTCCCTTCATTTCAAACTCATGGCATTCGCTGCATGGTGACTAGACATGTTGGTGGGGGTTAACACACATAAGGTTCTTGCTCTACTCATGCGTTTACGGCAAAGGCGGAATATGACATCGCTGGGTGAATCAGAGGCTTGCTCAAAGAAGGCCAGGCTTAGAGGTCCTTGGACCTTTTTGACGGCGATAAGCGAGGAGCGGGTTTGCGCTGACCGTGGCTGGCGAATCCATATCAGCGGACTTCTGGCGACGCCCTCTCCTTTTTGTGGCGGGGACCGTACTGCACTACCCATCGTCTTCCTCTCCTCGTCCACTGATGAAGCGCTCGCAAGCAAATTCTGCGGAAAAGGACCACGTTGGTTCCGCAATGTACGTCATCAATCATCATCAAAACACAGGTGATTTGTGTCCTGAATTCTGCATCCAGGAAAAAAACAAGAGCTGCGGGCTACAAGAAAGGGGCACCTGCAAGGCGTTGCCGACTCCCGGGATTTTTGCGATTGACCGGCTTTCCTTCTCTCACCTCTGTGTGGCATCTGTAACTGCGTGCGTCAGAGCAGATGGAAATTCATTCCTTTTTGGCCATCTTGATGATTTTAACAGCATTCTGACCCAACCGCATTTTGTCATCAAAGAGTCTTCTCAGACAAGGGAATTTATCCACAGTGGTGGGTACACGAGTTTGACATTTGGGCTGCTTTAATGTTGGACGATGCTGATAAAGCTGTTTGACGACATTTGTGGCCGTGACTGGGGGGACGGGGAAATAAAAATGCTGGATGCGGTTGCTTTAACCCCCTAAAGGGACAGTTTGGGGGCGAGGGTTCGTTACTTAGTTTCACAGGGCCCTCCCCACGATGACGGGCCTCCGGCCCTGAAACCCTGACGACCCGCTGGAAGGTGTTTCGCCACCCACTGGAAGGGGAGCACTTTCTCTCGTCCCCTCTACCTCCATGTGTACCCCCCCCCTTTGCTCGTTTCCCACCGAATTTCGTTTCCATGTTCAGAAAAAAAAAATTTTGAAAAGGAAAATGGAATATTTTTGGAAAGTCTCTTTTTAAAAGGGAGGGGAAAATTCACGTTTTCAAACCCCTCAAATCAAAAAAAAATTTGCTGGATTCAAATTTAACTGCAAGGGGTCTATAAACAAAGCTGGACGGGGAAAAAGTGAAAAAAACACTAACGGGTTATGTTTTGGAAAAAAACCCAAGGTTTTTTTTGGGCACCTTTCAATTCCCCTGTGGTGAATACAGATTTGCTGTTTTAAGATTTACGTGATGCTGGTCAATGAACATGCTGGGTGCGAAAAAAGTCAAAAAACACGTAACTGTTATGTTTTCGTAGGGATACCGGTATTTTTGGCAACAAACAACCTGTGCTGACTACAAGTTGTGGATTTGATTTAACGAAAGGGGATATATAAAAACTGGAAGGGGGTAAAGTTGAAAAGAACACCTATCTGAAAGTAACGACAATAAAAGTGGAGTTTTGCACCTAAAAAGAGACCTGCAGTTACAAAAAAGATGTGTATCCTATAATTAGGTGCCCAATATCCAGGAAATATTTCAATAGCAAACTTTTAAATAAAAAAAAATTCCACACAATTTTTAATTAAAGTCTTGGTGAACTTTTCCAGTGTTCTTTTAGATAGAGCTTGTCTGTGTTCGCCGCGGGCCCCCCCCCCCCCCCGCCCCCCCGCCTGACTTCACCGCGGTAGATGCTCCATTAAAATTCTCTACCTAACTCAAAAAATCTTCAAACCCTTAATCTAACTAATTGGGAAGGATCACAGCTAATAGAAGGTTTCTCTGTGCAGAAATAACTAATTTCGTAGCTTTTTGGGCCCACAGGAGGGGGCAGGCCCTATCCTATGAGACGTGAGAGACACTGAGGGAAACGGGAAACCCCTTTTCTATGAAAAAACGAGGTTGTGTTTTTTCCCAGCCAATCGCAACCAAAACATCCCCTCATGACGTCGCACCACATTTCCACCGCTCTATTCTTAATCTCATTTGGTGCCGCCAAAATTAAGGAAACGCCGAAAAAAGGGCGATTTTAATAGTGTGCACAGATTTTAACCTTTTTTATGAATGATTGGAAATTTCGATCACCCTAAAAACTTGCCGATTTCAACTTTGCGTAAAAAAACGCTCAAAAAATAAAACATAAACCCCGAGGAAGCAGCGCAGGCTCTCTGTGAAAGCGTTGTGTTTTTTAAATGTTTTTAGACACAAATTTTTGGTCAGGAAAGTGTCTTTCATTTAGCTTTCAGCTTTTTTAAAACGTACTGCCTTTTGGGGTTCCCCGTGACTTGTACCATTTGTTTATTAACACTGCCCGGACTACCGAGAAGGTTCCGTGGGAGGACACCGGGAAGCTACAAAAAGGCAGCTCGGCTTCATCCCTGGGGATCTGTATATACAGTACTGAAAGTGAGTTGTGCCATTTACATGGCACAACTTAATAGGTGAGAATGCCTTTTTATCTTTTATCCAGGACTTGAAATTTTAACTGCCCAGGTTCTTGCGCTTGTTTGTCTGTCATCTTTCCCCCACATCAAGCAAAAGGTTTTTTTGGGATTGGGGGTATTTAGGATGTGAGGGGATTTCAATTTTTATTATCGGGGTGTAGAGGTAATAGGGGAAGAGGGGTATTTTTATGAGGGTATCAAGGGAAAAGAAGGGATTATAGGGGTGTTTTGGGTATTTAGGGGTATGAGGGGTATTATTTGGGGTATGAGGGTGTTATAGGGGGTTTTTTTAAAG
>JAODAL010053883.1:0-24982 GCA_025379985.1 Phyllomedusa bahiana | reverse complement strand
TACCGTACCTTTAGTTTCCCGTTCCCGACCAGTTTTGCCGCCTGCCCTGACCTTGTGCGCCCAAGACCACGAATCTGTGCCGCCTGCCCTGCCTTCTGCCTGCCCCCATAGAGGCCTGACGTTTCGCACCACCTATACCTCGGCTCCAACGCAAGCAAGTCACGTCAGGGGGGACGACCTGGTTGACTCCCCCGCAGCAATCCATCCCGCTTTGGGCGGGCTTGGGGGAAAACCGGGCTATTAGATTCCGTTTCCTGGGTGGCTTACCCATCGCTTGCGGTGGTCCAGGGGGTTTAATTCTACGTCGGGTACGTGAAATATAAAGTTTAAAAAAGGTCTGAGTTTGGGGGGTGGTTCATACAATCAGATTTTTAGTGCTGGAAGGATTTAAAACAAGGATAGGAAGTTAAGTCTTTCCATAATATTGTTTTCATTTATGACCCACTTCGTTTTGGTTTAAAAAAACAATTTTCTATAAAGTAATTGTGAACCCCCCTTTAAAAAATTTATCTGGTGCAAAAAACTAGCACCAGTCAAACCTGGAGGCAGCACTTTTTGCTTCGTCTTTGCAGCCCCATCCCTATTTTAAAACAATACTTATTTAAAATTTTACTTCACTTTATCGGTCAGTTTCTTATGTTAGGATATCCAGAAAAGGTGATAATTGAGTTCAGCCTCTGGAATCGCCCTATTCGTTTAAAAACTTTGGGGGCATGTTCAAAAGATACGTGGGTCCGAGGTGAACCCTTTACCTTATTTTTCAATGGCCCAATCCATCAATAGGGAAGATGACCCAAATAAAAAGTACAATAGGGGGAAACCACCTTTGGTTTACCTAGGGTTATGAAATTCCGTCTGGGGGGCTCCACATCAAACAACCTTTTCTTTAAAATTTTTTCAAAAACCGTTTTTAAAAGTTAAATGTGACTCCTTTGCCATAATCACTTACTGTCATTTGCAATGGTGGACTGTTTGTTGACAAAAGTAAAAAAGTTTTTAGTTCAATTAAAACCTCGAAATTTTTAAGTTTGGTTTTAAGTTCTATTTGAACTCGACTTGAACCCTAATAAAGTCTCTGAAAAGATTTTGGATAATTTTTTACCCTACAGGTGGGGAATCTGGAATTCCTCCATAACAGTAAACTGGATACGTGGAAAACTCAGTTAGGAAATTTGCCTAAAAAGTGACAGGGAAAAAAAAAATTTAGAGGCTAAAATCTTCATTCCTTCAATGGCTACTGAAAAAATGAGGACACGTGCAAGCAGGGGGGTGCTAAGGAGGTGAGGGGACCCAAAAGCCTCTTTGACACATAGGAGATTTGGAGACGGTGTATCATACAATTACTGAACCCACCAAAAGTGCAAAAACTGAATTTTTGGGCACTGAGTATGATTTAGCAAATCCAAGCACTCTGTATAATATATATATCCATGTATATGAGAGTTAGGAATTATGTGAGCCTGCAATTGTCACCAAATAACAGCTTCTGGGCGTGTGAAAGATGCAGCCAGCAATACCAAACTCCCTATTTATGTCTATGGAGAGGAAAATGCTATCTATCTAAGAGCAGTCTGTCCAGTACAAAGAGTGAGCTGAAAATGGCATTCACAAGGCAATACAGTGAAATATATATAACATGATTATGTGATTGTAGCTGCCAATGAGAGCCCTACACCTCAGCGATGACGTTTTTGACACTTCTCTGTGCTCTGCACTGATTGGATGGCTGTCAAAAGTGCAGAAAGGTGATTGGATGGCCGCCAAAAGTGCAGAAAGCCACTGAAAACAAAACTGAAAATGGTGTGTCGAACTAGAATTAGAACTTTACTCGAAAAAAAAGTAAAAATGTTCGGGTTCTAAAAATTCGAGAAGTTCTACTAGAACTTAACTTTTCTAGAACAGTTTGATCAACACTAGTGGACTGTCGATGCAAAATAATGTACATGTGTGTGATTGTTTTTGTTCCTGCATGATCGGAGAAGGAAACGCAATGTAATCGACAGCTAAGCTGCTGCTGTAAAGGCCAGGTAAGGAAATAACTCCAATCTACCTCGTAGATGTTGTAGTTTATGGGGACTGTGACATCCAAGAGGTTTCATAGAGGGAGGGGGATCTCTTTCTCACCCATTGTCACCCATCAAACATGATTTTGAGGTGCCATCAGTTGCCTTGGCAGCTGGGGGCCTGACATGGCTTAATACCTAGTGTATAAATAATACAAAGTCGAGTCACATTGTAATAACCACTACCTACTTATGATGTGAGCAGTGCAAAATGAATGAAGGAATTTGTGTGTGGTGAGCTGGCTTGGTGGATGTATAAGGTGTGTGATAGAATGTCTGCACATATATACCTCGTTGTTGTCATGGTTAAAAAAGGTGATTTATCAGAGTTGCAATAGGGTATGATTCTGGGCCAATGGTGCCGGTATTTCTGAAACTGAGCAGCTTGTGAATGGTTCTCATGCTGAGGGGGTGAAAGTGTATTGTGAGTGGACAAATGGCACCATTATGAATAAGCGATATGGAAATTGTGGAGCACAATATGTCATTGGTGTGAGAGGTGAATGTCAGCTATGAAGATGCACAAAGGCAGGCTGACATGCTACATTGGAGCAGTGCACCACCAAAATGTTCCAGGAGGCTACAACACGTGTCTAATAAAGAAGTTCAGCTGTGTATGCAGTTGTGAAGCAGAAAGATGGTCGCTGTACCTTTGCTAATTAAGTTGGATCAGCACCAAGGGCTTCAATTTTCACAGCAGTGTCAGAATTGGACCTATGTCAACCTGAAATAGTTGCTAGAAGAAAACAAGCTAGTGCTGCATGATGACCTTTGTGCCCCAGATCTTATTGTGTATCTTTGGGGGGTAAGTTGTGGGGAAAGTGTCAGTGCAGTGGGAAAGCAGCACTGATTGGTAGAGAAGCATTCAGCAGGGGCTGCTCCACCAATCAGATAGCTGCACACAGTTCATCACACTTTGTATCTTGGGTTGTGTATGTAGATATCCTCCTATACTACTTCCTCTCTACTCAGTGCTGCCCTTATGAGAGGAAAGGGGAAGCTCCAGAGCAGACCACGCTGATGTAAATGGTTATGAATGGTCTGACGTGACACTTAGGGCCACATATATGAACCTGTTTAGGTCTAAAACTCACTTTTTTTACCCATAGGTTACTATGGGCAAATGAGTGAGTTTTAGATCTAAAAATTTCATACATGTGGCCCTTAGTGCCTCTCATCTCCCTTAAATTTGCCTGAAAGTGTGTGGGATTCTTCACCCGGTACCGCATGGCATAGTTTACAATGAATCGGTCATCAGTGTATGATGGAAGCAAAGGACACCCACTACTTTGCCTTTCTGTGACTCTTCCAGTCTCTCTGTATCTCTGCTGCTACCTGATGATGACACTCTAAGCTTAGTGGCCACTTCCGTGTGAGAGCATCCTGCTTGAAGCCTCACATTGGGGAGGTACTGTTGATCAATTGTAATGTGTTGTCTTGGTCTCAAGATGTCAAAATGTGAACAGCAGGATGCGGAGGACTGTTTAAATCCCAACTCAAATTGATCCCCTAAATTTAGTGGGTGATGTAGGTATCAAACTCCTCTTTCGCCATTAAGCTCCTTGTTAGCCATCAGCAAGTTTAGCTTATACTGAAACGTTGGACATGTGCATTCTAAAGTTAAGAGATGTTCATCCTGAAATTTCAATCAAAAGCCAAATATCCCTAACATCTTGTGAGTAGTATATATATATATATATATATATATATATATATATATATATATATATATATATATATATATTTATATTTATATATAGACACACAGACACACACAGATAAATATATAAAAAGACACATATGCATGTTTTCCTCACTATCTGACATAAAATCAGAATAAATCTTTACCGTTTTAGGTCAATTAGGAACAAAATTATTTATAATTGCCAAATGCCAGAATAATGAGAGAGAGAGAATTTTTAAGGCATTTTTATTACTTTCTGCAAAGTCAAAAGTTTACATTTCATAAGTATTTGGTAGCATTGCCCTTAAACTGTATGACTTGGGTCAAACGTTTTGGATATCCTTTAACAAGCTTCTCACAATAGTTGGTAGGAATTTTGGCCCATTCCTCCTGACAGACTGGTGTAACTGATGTAACTGGTGTTTGTAGGTCGCCTTGCTCGCACCTGCCTTTTTAGCTTTGCCCATAAATTTTCAATAGGATTGAGATCAGGGCTTTGCGATGGCCACTCCAAAACATTAACTTGGTTATCTTTAAGCCCCTTTGTATCCAGTTTGGCAGTATACTTTAACTTCCTGGCTGATATCTTAAGATGTTGCTTTAGTATTGCCACATAATCTTCTTTCCTCATGCTGCCATCTATTTTGTGAAATACAGAAGTCCCTCCTGTAGCAAAACAACCCAAAAACTTGATGCTTCCAGTCTCAAGTTTCACTATTGGGATAGTGTTCTTAGGCTTCCAAGCATCTCCCTTTTTCATCCAAACGTAGCGATGGTCATTATGGCCAAACAGTTCAATTTTAATTTTGACAAACCACAGGGCATGTCTCAGGGCAAAAATGTAGGTCTTTGTTCCTGTGTGCATTTTCAAACATTAATCTGGGTTTTATATGTTTCTTTTGGAGTATCGGTGCACCATGCTGGCTTACAGCCTATTACCCCACCACTGAGCTGTAAGTATGGCCTTTGTTGTGTTTTTGAGTAAATAATGTCCCATTTTTCTGGATTTTTCTGTAAATTGTTAGTTTAGGGACTCACAAGAAATAAGGAGCCTTGACGGGGCTTGTGAGCTTGTGTATAGTGGTCACTGTATCAACTAATACCTCATATTTGATATTTTTCCAGTATGGGTGTATTTTGTGTTGGACACCTAAAAAGTGCTGGGCAACCCGCCCAGTCGAATAGTAGTGGCGTAATAGGCTGTAAGCCAGCATGGTGTACCACACATATCTGCATTAATGGCACCCATTTGTATTGCCTTACCTATATGCAATCATAATACCAGCAACCACCCCTTCATATTGAAGGCATGTGAGTGGTTGTTTTATTGGTATTTTTGCATTTGTGCAATCTCCCCATGTATTATACTGTGGCTTTTCTGCATACTGGTGTGAACAGGTATCAATTCATTCATCATTTTTTTATTATCTAAATGTCCCCCTAGTGGAGGGGTGTGTGAGCTACTGCTCAGCAATTACCTGTACCTGTTAATTTTTCCCAAGTAGTATAGGGACTTGTGTTGCCTCCTACTGGGTTCAGTATTTAGTCCAGCCATTGAGCTATAAGTATAGCCTTTGTTGTGCTATCTAGACTGTAACCATAAAGCTTTGGTGCCTCTCTTTAAGAAGAAATAAAATAAACACGTTGTTTGCACCAAGTGATGTGTCTGTGTCATTTTACAATGATGCTAATAGCTCACCCCAAATTACCTCCGGACAGCTGCAAACCTTCAGGGCAGGATAAAAGTTGTAGTTTTCTGAAAATGTTATAAACCTCAGGGATTAAAAATACCGATAGTGCACTAGAGGGTTAATTGAAACAAGAGTTGTCCAGGCACTGAACAGAAAGAAGCGAACAGTAATTTCAGCTCTGCTATATCTGTTGGTTTTGATTTGTCATAAAAATTATTCCAGATTTCTATTACTTGTCCTTTTTCTGTGCAGGAGCAGCTAATGTAACATTTCATTAAATTGTGTATTTTATATTAATTTTGTATGTTCTAGATTTCTCTTTTGAAGTCTTTTATGTCTACATTAAAAATTAAACAAGTAAAGTAAACATTTCCCAAGGCTCTTTACAATGGGGAAATAATGATCACAGTTGACTGCACCGCATGCTAGCCAGTTATAAATGATAATGTCTCCGGAATATGCTGATCGAGTGGAAAATTATCTTCAAATTCTATGGAACTAAGTAATATCTAATTATTCTCAAGCAAGGGAAAGTTTGCAAGTGCATATCCAGTTAAATACCTTTACCCTTTAATTATAAATTTCAAATTAAATTACTGTGCAGTCAGTTATAGACTGAATTCTCTTTTTTTCTGTACAAACAATGTGTGATTGGAAAAAAATATGTTTAGCTTCCTCTATTTGCTTGAATTGGTGGCTGAAATAATTTAAAATCTGTGAATTACAAAAATATAAGCTTTTCAAAGGATAATGTTAATGCAACAGTTTATTACTGTCAAAATATCAAATGTACCGTGTAAAGTTACCAGCTGCAATAGATATTTAGGTTACAAATGGGAATGGCCAACATTTTCTCTATTAAAATTGGTGAAAAAATTCTCTGGTAACTAATATAATGTGTTACAGCTCCGTTTTTCTGACACAGGGCTCCAAATCAGAACAGATCACAGTCAGCATAGGGTCACTTGCAAAAACTGATTATGGGCCCCTAGCATGTAATCTAATACATAGTACGAAGCTCGTTTTATCATGGCAATGGGTTTCCCAACCTAATTGGCCTCTGTGCAGCTGCATACGGTTGTTATGAAATTGCTACCTGAGCAATTTCCAATAATGGGATTATTATGTAAGCAATCCCTTTAAAATTAAAAATTAGTGACTTAGGGTGACAGGAACGGGGATGTGCCAGTTTTCTGGTGTACTTTGAGCCGAAAAGAATGTATGAACAGGTGCACTCCAAACTTTGGTGTTCTGTGAGTTCTGGGGGTGTCGTACCACATCCATAGAAGTAGACACATTTATGATTCTTTGACGCCAAAGAACAGTAAGGACAGCCAGACCAAGTTAAAGGTGGTCTGCCTTAGCAGACTTATCGTATTGGCACTAGACTGCGCATGTATGTATGACCTGCAGAAGAACAGGTTTATACAATCTGGTGTATTTTACACTGCCTTAAAGCTATTTAGATCTGACCTGTCAGCACTAGGAACCACACATGTCACCCTTAGTGAATAGTAAACTAATTAAAATCCACTGAAACAGCTACTGGGAGGCAGAATTGATTGCAACCCATAGGTGTTCACCAGGGCCCACAGGGCAGATTTGGCTGCTAGGGAACCAGGTTGTATCTGAAGAACTGGTGTCAGAAAGCAAGTGCAAATCAATAGAGACCAGACAGAAGACTAATCATGGAGGACTAGACAAAATAAGCAACAGAAGTATCCAAATCAGCAAGCAAGGCAAAGTCAATAAACCAAGCTGGATTGAAAAACAATGAGAATACAGATAATCCAAATCAGTAAGCAAAAGAGTAACCAGGAAACCAGAAACCATTAGAGTGTAAACAAGGCAAAGGTGAGCAAATGAACACAATGGAGCCAGAACACACAAAGCAATCATGGGTTAAAATCAATAACAGAATCAATCAATAACAGAATCAGGTTAAAGTAACGGCCGCCCCCGGGGGACAGAAACACGAGCGTTTGCATGGTCCAGAGCAGGTGCTCATCGTGACAGTACTCCCCTTTAAGCTCCATACCCCTCTAGGCCCACTGGAAGTGGAACCTGAGGATAAGGTTGGGAGCGTTGACGTTCTCCATGGACTGCTTCAACACCACTTCTGACCCAAACCCCTTCCAATCCATGAGATAATAGGTCCTCTCTCTACAACACTTCTCTGCATGAATTTCTTGAACCTCAAAGATGTCACTAGAGCCCGCTTCTGGAGAAGATCACAGTTAAAGACAAGGGAATTGATCAGAGAAACATGGAAGGCGTTCAGGATACACATTGATGGAGGCAAATGGAGTTTATATCATTCCTGATTGATTTGCTTGAGAAACGAATAAGGACCCAGATTTCTTGAGAGAAGCAGTTTAGGACAAGGAGCTTGAGCAGAGAAACATGGAAGGAGTTCGGGATACACATGGATGGAGGCAAATGGAGTTTGTACCATTCCTGATTGATTAGCTTGAGAAACGAATAAGGACCAGATTTCATGAGAGTCGCAGTTTAGGACAAGGAGCTTGAGCAGAGAAACATGGTAGGAGTTCGGGATACACATGGATGGAGGCAAATGGAGTTTGTAGCATACCAGATTGATTTGCTTGAGAAATAATATAGGACCCAGGAAACGAGGACCCGACTTGAGGCTAGGAATTTTGAGACAGACATATTTTGAAGACAACCACACCTTATCTCCAGGATAGAACACAGGAGGAGGTCTTCACTTGTATCTTGGTTCAGGAGATGCTAGGAGGAGAGAATGTTGAGTACCATGAAATCTACAGCTGGAACACTTGAGGCAGTAGCCAGAGGGAGAGGAGGGCAAGGATGTCAACCATAGACCATTGAGAACAGATATTCCAGCTGAATCAGAATCAAGGTTGCTGTACAAGTATTCAGGCCATGGAAGATGGTTGGACCAATTCTCTTCATGAGACAAAATGAAATGATGGATATATAGTTGAAACCAGAAGTTTACATACACTATATAAAAAGACACATATGCATGTTTTTCTCTGGCATGAAATCATAATAAACATTAGCCATTTAGGTCAATTAGGATTACCAAATTATTTAGATTTGCCAAATGCCAGAATAATGAGAGAGATAATGTTATAAGGCATTTTTATTACTTTCTGCAAAGTCAAAAGTTTACATACATTAGAATTACTATGCCTTTAAACAATTTGGAACAGCCCATATGATGATGTAATGTCTTTGGAAGCTTCTGATAGCTTCATTGGCAACATCTGAGTTAATTAGAGACACACCTGTGGATGTATTTTTTATGCACACCAGAAAGACACATCATGGGAAAGTCTAAAGAAATCAGCCAAGATATCAGGAAGAGAATTGTGGACTTGCACAAGTCTGGTTCATGCTTGGGTAGAGTTTCCAGATACGCGAAGGTGCCTCGTTCATCTGTACAAACAATTATATGCAAGTACAAACAAGATGGCAATGTCCAGCAATCATATCGCTTAGGAAGGTTCTGTGTCTCAGAGATGAATGTGTTTTAGTCCAACATGTGCATATCAACCCAAGAACAAAAGCAATGACCTTGTGAAGATACCTGGGGAAGCTGTTAATATTGTGTCATTATCCACAGTGAAATGTGTATTGTATCAACATAGGCTGAAAGGCTACTTTTGGAGTCGTCATGTGGTCTGCCAAAACTAAAATTGAATGGTTTCGCCATAATGCCCATGGTTACATTTGGAGGAAAAAGGGAGAAGCTTGGAAACTAAGACCACCATCCCAACTGTGAAACATGGGGTGGGCAGCATCATGTTGTGGGGTTGTTCTCCTGCATTTCACAAATTAGATGGCAGCATGAGGAAAGAAGATTATGTGACAATACTGAAGCAAAATCTCAAGACATCAGCCAGGAAGTTAAAGCTTGGGCGGAAATGGGTCTCCCAAATGGATAATGACCTGAAGCATACTGCCAAACTGGATACAAAGGGGCTTAAGGATAACCAAGTCAATGTTTTGGAGTGGCCATATCAAAGCCCTGATCTCAATCCTATTGAAAATTTATTGTCAAAGCTGAAAAGGCAGATGCCAGCAAGGCGACCTACAAACATAGCTCAGTTACACCAGTTCTGTCAGGAAGAATGGACCGAAATTTCTACCAACTATTATGAGAAGCTTGTTGACGGATATACAAAACGTTTGACCCAAGTCATACAGTTTAAGTGCAATGCTGTCAAATACTAATGCAGTGTATACTTTTAACTTTGCAGAATGTAATAAAAATGCCTTAATATTCTCTCTCATTATTCTGGCATTTGTCAAATATAAATAATTGTGGTAATCCTAATTGACCTAGAATGGGTAAGGTTTATTCTGATTTCATGTCAGATAGTGAGAAAAACATGTATGTGTTATTTTTTTTTATATAGTGTAAGTAAACTTCTGGTTTCAACGGTAGTTTCCTAGGACTTGATTCACTCTTTCTACTTGACCGCTGGTTTGAGGGGGGGTATGCAGAAGAGAAGTCCAACTTGACTTGTAGCCAGGAACAGAGTGAATGCAAGAACTTACAGATAAACTGAACACCTTGATGGGACACAGTATAAAGAAGTCCATGTAGGTGTAAAATTTGCTGGAAGTAATGGGAGGCAAGTTGCAGAGCTGTAGGCAGGCCTGGAAGTGGTACAAAATGAGACAATTTGGAAATCAATCTATGACCACAAAAATGACTGTGTGATTAGCAGAGGGTGGTAAATCCATAATAAAGCCCATAACCATATGGGTCCATGGTTTCTCAGATACAGGCAAGGAGTGAAGCAATCTGAAGGGTCTGAGACAGGATGACTTATTACGAGCAAAAGTGGATATGAGAGAACGCAATCTTTGACATCTTGAACAAGATTAGGTCAATAATGCCACAAGATCAAAAATAAAGATTTTTGAATTCCCAGGTGACCAGCTAGCTTGGATGAGTAACCCCATTTAAGAATTAATTTTAAGGCAGGATGTACAAAGGTTTTCCCTGGAGCAATCTGTTGGAGGTTGATGGGAGCTGCAGAGATCAGACATCCTGGGGAATAATGTGCTGCAGTGTGGAATCTAGACCAGTGATATCCGAGGAGCGGGAGAGAGCATCTGCTTGCATGTTTTTCTCCGCAGGATTAAAATGCAGTAGGAGGTCAAATTGAGAGAAGAAGAGGGACCATCTAGCTTGCCAGGGATTTAACGGTTATGCAGTCTGGAGGTAGAGGAAGTTCTTATGGTCTGTGAAGATATTCACCGACTGATAAGGGCCTTCCAGAAGATGAAGCCACTCTTCTCAAACCAGTTTAATGGTCAACAATTCTTAAACCCCAATGGTATAACTCCTTTCTGCAGGGGAGAAGGTTTTAGTAAAAGAAAATGCAGGTAATGTTCTTGCATTTAGGCTCCCACCGATGAGGCATACACCTCTAAATAGAAGTTTTTTTCCGGATGAGTTAAAATGGGTGCTGTGGCAAACACGGCCTTAAGACAGGCAAAGAATTCTTCTGCTTCTGGTGGCCAGAGTTTAGGGTTGGAGTACTTTTTTTGTCAGAGCATCTATAGGTGCTGTCAGAGTAAAAAGTGGGAATAAATTGACGATAATAATTAGCAAACCCCAAGAAGTGCTGGTTCACTGAAATTCTATTGGTCATAGCCTTTGAAGAAAAGCAGACAATTTCTCAGGATCCATTTGTCGAACTCTATCCATGACTATGTATCCCAAGAATGGTACACTGGTTTGTTCAAATACACATTTCTCTAGTTTCACATAGAGGTGCTTAGCCCGTAAGCATCTGAGAACCAGCCACACATGGTCATGATGAGACTTACGGTCAGGAGAAAAGATCAAGAGGTCATCAAGATATACTACTACACAAACATACAGAAGGTCTGGAAGATGGCTAGAGCACTGCAGAGATCAAAAGGCATGACAAGATACTCAAAATTCCCATCCAGTGTTGAAGGTGGCCCTCCATTTGTTGCCTTCACGGATATGTAGAGATTATAAGTTCCTCACAAGTTGAGTTTGATAAAAATCCTGGCTTGTCATAGGTGGTCAAAGAGCTGGGAGATTATGAGTAATGGTTACCAAGTCTTGACAGTAATCATATTTGAACCCCGATAATCAATACAGGAGCGAAGAGATCCATTCTTTTTTTCTATGATGAAAAATCCAGCAACAGTAGGAGAAGTCAACTAAAGCCCTTTTGCATCTTGTCTTTGATATAAGCCGACATGGCTTGGATTTCAGGCATGGACAAAGGGTACACTCTTCCTCAAGTAGGTGTCGTGCCAGGTATAAGATCTATAGGGCAGTCATAGGCCCAATGTTGTGAAAGAGTCTCAGCTTGTTTGTCATTAAAGACATCTGCAAACTCTTGATTCAGAGTTGGAAGGCCCAAAAGAGGACTCAATAGAAACGTGCCACACTGAGCGAAGAGATGTGAGAGACCAGGAGTGGCACTGTTGACCCCAGCATATGACTTTGCCTGTTTGCCAGTCCACTATGGGCGCATGGAGCTGCAGCCACAGGAGACCCAGGAGAACCACAGAAGTAGAATGCGGAATTAAAAGGAACAAGATCTTTTCCTTGTGGAATGCTCCAACCTGAAAATAGAGAAGTTCAGTACGATACAGGATGGTACCCTTTAAGAGCTCCATTAATGGAAGAGATGATCAGAGGCTTAGCAAGAGGAATCAGTGGAAGACTAAATATGGACACTGTATGGGATGCCCTAATCGGTCTCTGGCTTGTCCTGACTAGGCAGAGTACCTAGTAAACAGGTGACATTAGAGACAAGATAAACGGAAGACAGACCAGAAACAGATGCAAACAGACAGCAAAAAGAGAATAGTCAGGCAGGCTGGGGTCAAACCAGAAGTATGTGCAGTACCGAGGGACAAGATGGGAGAGAAACCAGGAAGACAAGCTAAAATCCAGAATACCAGTGAAACAACACAGCAGAGCAAACACACACAGCTAGAGCACAAGAAGCAATCAACAGCAGAGCCAGGCCGACAGGAAGAGGTTTAAATACCCCACCTCAGCCAGGGAGTGACTCAAGTGCTTAACCCATCAAGCATCAAAAGCACCCTGGCTGAGACTGCAACAAAATTCTTAAAGAGCCAGTAGTGCAGTCCTGACAACTACTTGAAACTTGGCTCCAGTTGGGGAGCTGACCATGATCTGCATGGTCAAATGAGAAGAGGATACATCTTCACCTAGGACTGCCTCTCCCATGAAGCCTAGGTGTTGTAATTTCCCAGACAAAAAGTGGGCTTGGCTTCCACAATACCAGCAGAGATTTTGGAGATGTCTGCGAGTGTTTTCTTCCTCAGACACATGGGCACTCTCCACATGCATAGGTTCATCCTTAAGGACTGTTGGTGAAGGCAATAGAGGCCTCTGAATGACGAGGGATAGTCAAGAAAGTAAGCATGGCTAGACGGATTGTCATAGCTGCTGGAGCCCAAATTGTCTCTTGGCAAAACAGACATCTATTCTGGTAGCAAGATGGATGAGATCATCCAGAGAAGTTCGGCTATCCCAGCCAGCCAGTTCATCTTTAATTCTACCAGAAAACCTTCCCAAATGGCCGCTATAAGAGCCTCATTATTCCAGGATAGCTCAGATGACAGCATGCAAAACTGTATTGCATACTGCCCCACTGTAGAATCGCCTTGATGGAAATGATTCACAGCAGGTTCCCTCAATCCCTGAGGGGGTTACCCAGGCCAGGGCTTCGCTAGACAGAAGACTAATCATGAAAGCCACCTTGGCATGGTCAGAGCGGAACTAGTGTGCCACTATTTGCAAACGAATGCTACACTGATTTCGGAAACCTTGGCAACTCTTGGGCTTTCCATCGCAGTGTGGTGGCAGCGGCAGGTGCAGAGCAGGACTAGCGATGACAGCTGGCGGAGGGTTTACCACAGCTTTGAGAGCAGGTGTGGGCACTGGTAAATGGGCAGTTAGGTCCTGCAGCATCCCAAACAGTTGTTCTGAGTGGATTACTACAACCATGATATTCTGGAGCTCTCGCAGGGGCACCATGGCCAGTTTATGCTTTCAAGGTTGTTGGAAATGGATCCTCTGGGTCACCACTAAGAGATGGTGTGAGCCACAACAGGGAGTCTAAAGAGCCTTCCGGATCCTCACCAACACCCGCCGGAAGACAATTTGTTCTTTGCTGCTGGAGACTCCTAGGTTGCTCCCTCTGACATGACCACTTGCGGTGGCAGCCGGGGGTGCGGCAAGATACAAAGGAAGCAGGAAGAGGTGTAGTCTGTCTATATGTTTGCAGTTTTACTCTTGACCGCTTTATATCTGTGAGAGCCTTTATCTCCACCTCCTGTACAGCCAAGTGAGATACTAGTGATTGAGTTTTTATTACCTCATGGTGCGTGACCATCTCATATCCAGTATGATATCTGCCATCCTCCTGGTACCTAGATCCATCAACAAAAAAATCTAAATCTAGATTAGTGATTGTGTCTTTAACATGGGAAAATCCTGCTGTTTCCTGTGGCTTTAGGGACATACAATTATGCTCTTACTCGTCCAGCTTCTCTTTCCTCCCATTCCTCCTCTTCCTCCCCTATTGGATCTAAGTTCAGAAGTAATACAGTGGCAGGGTTCAAGGTTTTACACTGGGTCAGTGTGACATTTGGGGGCATCAGCAATACACACTGGAGATGTAGCCGATGGGCCATGGATATGTGTTGTGGTTGCACTTGTGAGAGAATGTCATGAACAATAACTGGTGTGTGTATTATGATGGGGTAATCTTCTCCAGTGTCTGAGGCTTTGTCTAGCAGTATTTGTGCAGTGACTACAGTGACTACCTGTATGCCAGAGAGTGCTCCTCTGGCCACTGGATTTGGTCTTGCTGAGTAATACGCTATTGGTCTCTGCTGTGTGCTATATGCCTGTGTGAGGACTTGCGTGGCATGGCCAACTATTTCAGTAAATTACAATTAAAATGGCTTGTTATAGTCAGGTGTGCCCAGAGCAGGTAACAAATCTTTTGGATTCATGCTATGCTATTCTGGTCTAGCCCTGATCCCCCAATCCCTTATGGCGTGTTTGTAGTGCATCAATAAAAGTTATACTTAATATCATAACGTCCAGTTTAACTTTTGGGGAGTACTACATGTCTATCCATTTCATCTGTAATCTAGCAAAAAAAAATTGTCAGCTGTTTCTTCATTCTCTTGGGTCACATCTTTAAGATTTACTGACTGCTTTGCTTGCTTTTCCTGTGCCCAATTTTTAATCAGCTGTCTGAAAATACTTTTCTCCTGATTGTCCTGTATGTAACCACCCCCAACCCTACATCGACATTCTCAAAGTTTTATGGGGCTCTAGTATATAACCAATAAAGGGATCCGTTTCGACTTCCATCAGAGCTTCAAGGTCCATCTATATACATAGGTGGCCTAAATCTGAGCCAAAACCGTTTCATTTTATGTGGGGGATGCCTTTGGGTCAGGAAGCTGTTTAATCATAGCTAACTGGTCTCCTGGACTCCATGGTCTGTACTTAGTCTCCTTAACAGTTTGTTGCACTAGGGTGAGGGGTTGACACTGTAGGGGCAGTATCTGGTTCCCTCCCCCATTTCCTATATCTGGAGGCATAGCATACCCAGATCCTGAGGAAACCTGATTAGTACTACTGTTGCATTCCCACATATCTAGGGTCATAAGAGGTGTGGGTACCCCTCCAGTATGTTTTGTGCAGGAGTCTCAAGGGAAGTATTGTAGCCCTGGAATGTATCAGGAGGAGCTGTAGCTCCTACCTGTCCCACGGCTACTTAGGTGCAAGTCACCATGGGATACAGGTCTAATCCAGGACTTTTGTCGGGATGGCCCACAAGTTACACAAGTCTCCCTCTTGTCTAGGCTCTGGATGTTACATACTTGGCAAGTCCAGCCACTGGGCACATTATAGGGTGGTTGCTTCTTAATTGTCTCTGTGTCATTCTTATGTCTTATGGTGCTTTTTATCCTCATAATCATTGTCATTATAACATTCATACCATATACGGTCTCCTGTAGAAGTCTCTTTGCATCCTCCCTGTCATACACTTTCTACCATTTTTCTGCCTCGTAAGACAAATCATTATGAGAGAACCAAGCCTTTTGTTCCTCTTCGAAGTTTTCCCATATATCAACATCTAAGCAATTCTCTTTGATCATTCCTGCTCTCTTCAGTAATTTCTGTTTTTAACTTCCCCTTTACCTTCTCTCTTTATTATGCTTATTGCAGTCTTTCCTTTCAGGGGTTCCTTCTCTCTGCTCAACGAGTTACCCATGACTTGTTCCCGACATGGGCGAATTTCTCAAAAATTTTTTCCCGATTTGCCAAATTTTTTCCACAAAATTTTTTTTCGACCAATAAATTCGAGATAAATGCTTAATAACGCTTTTTCCTGGCTTTTTGGTGCTGTAAACATTGTGCCATCTTAAATATGCAGAGAGACTTGGTTTTTTTTCATAAAAGCGTGTTTTAGTATGACACGCAAATGACGCCCCCCCGCATTAAAATCGCTTCACTCAAAAAATTCCCCTGGGCCTTTACGGGGCAAAACGACCAAAAAAAACTGAAGGGGGAATGCACCGAAAAAAATCAGGGCAGCCCCACTGGAAAAAAAAACGAAGTCAGAAATCCTACAACAGTTCAAAAAACACAATATAGGTTTTGGAGCCACACAGTTTCCCGCACGTAAAGGGACAGGGAAAATACCCACCAAGGAGGGAATCTAAGTGGGTCCCAATTTCCCCCCCCGCTTTACCCAGAGCCCGCCACAAAGCGGGAGGGGACTTGCTGCGGGGGGAGTCTCCCAGGTCGCTACCGACGGGGGCTTGCGGCAGTGGCGCCGAGGGTAGTGAGGACAAAATCGTAAGCAAACTGGGAGTGGGGGGAAAGTGTAAGGTCAGACGCCGGCAAGGATCGGGGTAAAGGGAGGAAGCAAAAGGTCCGGTACAGGATATGACAGACGAGGTAAAGGGAAATGCTTTCCCGTAGGCCTAAAGTTTTATATTAAATTTTTTATAGTCCTGGAGGCGGTTTTTTACTTTCTGTAAGTTGGACTACGATTCACTTTTTTCATACTAAGAAGCTCATCCAAAAGCCAGTTTTGCGCATTTGCTTTTGCTTCCCATTCCATTTTGTACTAAATTCCTACAATGGCCCCAAATGCAAAAAAAACCCCCAAAAAACTTTCCCCTGTAGTTGGGTTCCCCTTCTTTCAATTTCCCATACCTGCATTTAAACAAATTGGTGTCCCAGAAACTGGATTCCAAACCACTTTTTTTATTTTCAAATAAACCCCTTTTGGAACTTTTTTAGGTATTAAAATTTAATTGATGGAGGTAGAATTGCCTTGGCCAAAAATAGTTTTGTAACGTTGCAAACTGACTATTAAAAGGTGAAAAATCAGCGATACCTTTTAGAGGCTAACTAGTATATTGATGTAAGCTTTCGAAGAACTCCCCCTTTCTTCAACATGATATATACAAGAAATTGAAAATTCACGGGGCTTTTTATACAAAAAGACATGCCCTTTCAAAGGTCTAGAATTCTAAACATAACAAAATGCAATATAAGCAAACAAGTCTTTTACAACAGGTCAAAAAATTTTCTACTGGAAACTTGTGGGCATGACAGGGGGCAGAAAATTGCGGTCTATCTCACACCATACTGTAAATTTGGGGCCATCACAGTTCAATATAGTTTGCATAAAGCTAGCAGGGAAATTTTAACCCTTTCTGAGAGTCTAAAATTTTTTGCATTAATTTAAATTCCCACCCTTTCCTCCCTCTGCGTCTTAAATGCCCATTAAAACCCAACTTCAATCTTCAATACAGGGGTCCTCTCGGGAAAAAGTGTTGTGCCATGGGAAGATCATTCTATGTATTAATAGTGAATCTGTGGGAGTTCTGCGGGGGATCTTGCCTTTTTCCCCCCACATAAAGGCCCTGGGGTGGGGGAATTGCGCAACATTCAATACACCACTTTGCTAGACCTGCAAGAGAAGATTTCCGGGGCCAAAACACTTCTCCAAAGGACCACTGTATTGAAATCTGAAGTTTGTGGTTTTAAGGGGACACTTTAAGACGCAGAGGGAGAGAAAGGAGGGGGGAATTTAAATTTTTTCAAAAATTTCAGACTTGCAGAATGGGTTAAATATCCTTCAGCTTTATTTTAAATATATGTGAAACGTGATGGCCAAAAAATTACACTGAGGCTGTGGATAAGACACAGATTTACTGACCCCTCTGTCAGCCTCACAAGTTTCCAGATAGTTAATTGTTTAAAAATGTTTGTAAATGACTTTTTTGCTTTATTGCTTTTTTGTTATGTTTAAGAATTCTAAGACCCTTTGAAGGCCCATGTCTTTGTTGTATAAAAAGCCTTTTAATTTTTTCAATTTTTTGTATTCATCTGTCGAAGAAGGGAGCTATTCCTCGAAAAGTTTTACCACAAATATACTCAGTTACCTCTAAAAGGATCCCCTGTTTCTTCACTCTTCTATATTTCTAGGGTAACACGGTAAAACATTATACACTAGAAATTTTGGGAAGTACCAAATGTACCGCTCAAGAAGGAATTAAAAAACCGGGGCTTAAAAATTTGACAACTAAACAGCGACATCTTCTTTTTAAACAAAATCAAAAAGGAAAGATCTCCCAAAAGGCTTCACTCTGCAAAACCCAAACCCCCGGCACACCTACAACACCGATAGAGAAAACTAGTATTCGAACATCTGAAAAGCTGCGCAACTAATGCTAAAAAATTTCCAAATAAAAAAGGGAGAAATACACAGGAGGAGATACAGGCCCAAAAGACATCACTGGAAAATGCACAGAGGAGATGAAGGGCCCAAACTCCACAAAACCCCGGAAATGCGGGAATGCTTATAAACAACAAGAAGAAAAAGCCCAGAGACTGAGACAAAAAGGCCCCTATACTAAAACCCACAAACCAGTCCAATAGCAGACCTTGTTGTAAACCTTTTCCTCCTATGACCAAATAAACACGAAATTCAGCTCTCTCCAAAGGTCCTCCTTCTGCCCCAAACACTCCCGACCATGTCAAACCTGAAAATGCAGGAGGAGTTTTTCAGAAAAATGAGCTGAGGGGAACCTTCTATACAAAGACCTTCCTACAGGCGACTCTGAGAGAACACCCCCTAAGGAACCCCCCAAAAAATCAACCTGGACCCCACAGCCCGGAATAAAGCAGCCTGGGTAAATACATTGACTGTTTTTAGAAGCAAGATAAAATCTGAGATCTTGGGGAAACAAAAGAAACAGGGTTTACAACCTAACCTGCAGGAACAGAAGGCCATCACCTCACTGAAAGAAAACAGGACTAATAATAAAACCCCTTTACAAAGGGGGGCCAAAGTATGATGAACACCTCTGACTATATCCCCGAAGCAAACAGGAGCTTTCCAACCCTGCCCCTTCCCAAACTTAAAATGATCCCCCAGAGGGCTTTTTAAAAAAAGCTAAAGAAATATCAAGAAGTTTCCAACTAGGCCAGGGGCAGGTAGAGGGGCTCATCCCCCGGATCCCAGGCCCGGGCTGCTTCACATGTCCCCAAGATCCCAAAGAGGCAACCCTGGGAGGGCCATCATTTCTGGGATTTGGAACTCTGACAGAGAATATCTCAGGTTGGGGGGGAAAATCTCCAAAACCCCCCGGGCGAGATACTCCTAGTTTCATCCAGGGGCACCCCGGATCTTCTTAAAAAACTCAATGCCCCCCGGCCACTTCCCGAGGGCACCATTTTGGCCCATGGATGGAATCGTTGTATACAAACATTCCCCACAAGGATGGAGTTGAGCATGTCGGCAACCTGGAGAAACTAAACCTCCCAACAAAACCAATAAAAAAGCTCATACAGTTATACTCGCCACAATATTTTTAAAAATTGGAGGACCTAATCACAGCGAATGGGAACTTCAAAGGGGTCAATGTGCCCCCCAGTATGCAAAACCTCTTAGGGTGAACTGGGGGGAGCGATCATCCACATGCACCACCAAACCCCTGATTACCTCTTACAACGATGATATATTGTCATCTGGACTGCCCGGCGAGGAAGCCCTAATTCAATTCCCTAATGACTTCAATAACTTCCACCCCACCCTCAAAACCTCAAGCTTACCTATTTTGAGACAAAATCCCCTTTCTGGGAAAATACAATACACATCAAAGAAAACCGGCTACTCACATCAGTGTACCCCAAAAACCCCCCCGCAGAACGGCCTACCTCAGGAATGAAGCTTCCACCCCAAGCCCCAAAACAATCCATTATCCGCCACATGGTACAATCGTATTTGCTCCAACAGACCCGACCGGAAAAAAAACACCTCCTGGGTTTGAGGACAACATTTCTCCAATTGGGATACAGGCCAAAAGTGACGGGCAAAAAATCAGCAAAGCGGCCGCCATTCCCGGACGTTGCTTACATACAAAGAGACCCCGAATGAAGAAAATGCCCATATTGTAACCTACAACCCACACTGGGATCCTACAAAGTTTTTCCCAAAGGAACTTTAAAACCTGTGCTACATAGGACAATAGACTCAAAGACATATTCCCCTTCCCCCCCCCTTTCCCCTCCCTTTTGGAAAACCCCCAAACCGCGGCGCATTATTGTCCCGCCCTGAAGGCCCAAATGAAAAAAGGGACCTTACCCCGCCTCAAAACAGGGCAAACCCGCAGTCACATCCCACTGTGACGTGTACCTGTCCCCCCAGTCACGAGGGCACAGAATTGGGGGGAATTTTCCCAGGCAGCAATGGGTGTATCTGATCATGTGTGCGAAAAGCCCCCAAGGCCTTTATGTGGGGGAAAAAAAGGACAGAGATCAGCCAGCGCATGAAATCCACTATTCACTATTAATAAAGTAAAATGCCCCCCAGTGGGACAACACTTCTCCAGAGGACCCCTGTATTTGAAAATCTGAAGATTGTGGTTTTTAATGGGACACTTTAAGACGAGAGGGGGAGAAAGGGGTGGGAATTAAATTAAAGCAAAAATTTTAGACTCTGCAAAAGGGGTTTTTAAAATCCTTTTCTGTTTATGTCAAATAATTTGGGGAAATGGATGGCCACAAATTTCACGTTTATGGCTGTGAATAAGACGAGTTTACTGCCCCTCTGTCATGCCTCAAAGTTTTTTCCCGAAGTTAATTGTTTGACCTGTTTAAAAGACTTGTTTTTTAATTTCATTTGTTAGTTTTAAAATTCTAAGATCCTTTGAAGGGCCATGTTTTGTGGTATAAAAAGCCTGTGAATTTTAATTTCTTTATACATCAGTCTGAAGAAGGGCAGTTCTCTCGAAAGCTTACCCCAAATATACTCATTTTCCTCTAAAAGGGATCGCCTGATTTCTTTACTCTTCATATTTCTATGGCTAACACGGTACAAAAATATACTACAAACTGATTGGAAGATTTCTATGTACTTTAATTTGTCCCCCTCTCCAGCTGGAAAAAAGGCCCCATTTTGGACCGGGTTTTGCGAGGGTCCAGAGGTGGAGAGCCCCGAATTCATCTCTCTGCCGGATGGCATTTCGGCTGTCAATAGCCAGGCAAATCAGCAATCTGCGGGCCATGTGCGCAAGTGACTCTGAGGGACTCCTTGCCTCCATCTCCACAATGACAGAGTGTGGAGGTCATGGCAGCAGCCACAGCAGCAGCATGAGGTCAAGCAGTGGCACAATGACGTTCTGGAGGTGGCACAAACAGAAGTAGGCCACAGAGTGGCACAATAACACAGTGTGGAGGTCACGGCAGCTGCTGCATGAGGTCCAAGAGTGGCACAATGACACAGTGTGGAGGTCACGGCACCAGCAACAGCAGAAGCAGCAGCTTGGGGTCATAGAGTGGGTGGCAATATCAGTCACTGGTAAAAATGGTAGTAGGCAGATGGATAAACTGGCAGCAGATGTGTGGCATCAGGCGGGTGGCGGCATCAGAATAGTGTCATGGCTGATGTAATCTGACGCCTAAGGCATTGGTGTGTGGAAATCCTGACCGATCCATGCCTGATTCATCTTGACAAAGGTCAGTCATTCCACATTTCCGGTGGACAAGCGAGTTCTCCTCGGGGTAATCATGGGCCCCCGCCGCACTGATGCCACACTACTGGCCGGGCAGGACAGCTTCTCCACTGCAAACTCGGCAAGTTGCAGCCAAGCATCCAGTTTGGCTGCCCAGTAGTCCAGCGGATCTTCTAACTGGGGTGGTAGAGTGCTGTCCTAGTAGGCCACCACCTGTTGGTTCAAGGTCGGCTCCATGTCCTGCTGCTGCTGGTGAGTGCCCTTCTCACTAGGCAGGTGGAAGGAAGCTGCTCCTCAGCGACTACAGACAGGTTGCTGCTGATGGAGCTGGTACTGCTCTTTCCCCCCCACCTTTCCACAGCAGCCATGGCATTGGTACGTGAGCGCTGAAGAACCCCCCGGTCAGACCTGTCAGAGGATGGACCATGCCAACCAAGAGGGTGGAGAGCCAGAAGTCATCCCTTGCAGAAGGGTGACTATTAGTTCACTAGCCAGGCAAATCGAAAGCTGCGGGCATGTGTGCAATGACTCTAAGGACTCCCTGCCTCCATCTCCACTGTATACTGCCACGCTGCTTGGGGGTCATCTGCCTCATCTTCCTCATCTCCATCTACCTTCTCCACTGCTCCTGTTCCTCCTCTCCTGTCACCTGGGTACAAAAACCACTAATTTCACCAGACAATGCTTCTGCTCCAATGTCCTCCTCCTTCTCCAGATCAGTCCCCACCGGACTCATGTGGCCACGAGAGATTATTGGCCACGTCTCCAGTCCCATGCCCAGACAGATTTTTCAGCATCTGTTCCAGGACCTGAAGCTGTGGAATGACGTTATTCATCCTGTAGTCCTGACGACTGACAAATAACGTTGCCTTCTCAAACAGCCTCAGCAAATGTCAGGTGTCACGCATGAGCTGCCACTGGCTGACATCAAAGTTACAAAGGGGAGTACCCCTGTCCGTGTGGATCATCAAAAAAATCGTTAATGTAAAGGCTGGAATTCCAACAGGTGGAAACATCGCATATCAGCGTGTGTTGGGGGAGGCTGTTCTGCCGCTGCACCACGAGGAGGGAATGCATGGCTCTGTAGGAATGGAAGAAGAGCATGCACAGATTCCTGGTAATTTTCAGAAGACTTCAGGAACCTATTCACAACCAGATTGAACACGTGCACCATGCAGGGCGCATGGACCATCCCTCCTCAGTTCAGCGCGGACACCATGTTCCTCCCATTGTCAATCACCATGGTTCCGATTTGCAGTTGGCGCAGAGAAATCCACAAATTTTTTTCATGCTTCATGTCGCTGATCAGGTCCTCCCCTGTGTGAATTCGTTCGCCGAGGCAAGCCAGGTGTAGATCTGCGTGACACCGCTGTGCCCTACACATGTGGTATGATGGAGCAGTACTTGTGGTGGCTGAGATGGTGGTGGTGGGGGAGGAGGCGGACATTGGCGCAGGAGCCGCAGTTTGACGTGGAGGAGAAACGCCGTCTCCTTCCAAGTTGTTGGGGTGCCTGGCCGGAAGCACATTCACCCAGTTGGGGCCCTAAAGGACAATGTACTGGGCCCCGACCGTAGTTACAGCTCCAGAGTCCGCGCTTGGGCCCTGCACCTTGGAACAAGCCGATAAGCTCAAGGACTGGCCCACCTTCTGTTTACAAAATTTATGAAGTTGCTTTACTGCCTTTTTGGAAAAGAAATTACGGCTTGGAACTCTCAATCTCGGCTCGGCACAAGCCCTTAGTTCTCTGAACGGTGCAGAAATCCACCATTTGGAAAGGGAGGGACTGCAGTACCAACAACTTGGACATACATGGGCAGCTGCTGCACCCCTTTGGATGGTTGTGACGCATACTGGTGTCTCTTGCAATCGCCTCGCTGAAAAACTGCTGGCGCCATGAGTAGCGAGGAGCAGGAGCATCTGGACCAGGAGATGATGTCAAAGAGAAACAGCTCCCTTCTGCAAGGTGGTGGAGCCTTGACTGGCTGCAATGGCATGCGTGCCACTGGGCGCTACTGCTGCTGGTTGCTGCGGCGCAAGGATGACCCCCACATCTGAGCCACGTTTCTCCCGGCCACCGCTGCATGTGTTGACGCAGGGCAGTGGGGCCAACGTTAGCTCCCTGGCCAGCTTCACTTTCTGCACAGATTCTACATATACCCATATTCCGCTCCTCCGGTGTCTTACAAAGAACTGCCACACCGCCGAGTATCGGATTTTACCGCTAACGCTCCGCAATGAGTGACTACTACCACCGCTGCCTCGCTTGAGCCCCTGTGCCGCTACTTTCTTGGACTGCGAAGCAGGTTTTTTACCCGTGGGGCCACTTGGGTCCTGACCTCACACTGCTGCTACCCTGCTGACTCACGGCCACACAACCCACTTTGGGTGGCTGCACCGCTGCCTGACGCGCAAGCTGACGTCCCCCTTCTCCTGACGATGATGAAGCCCTTGCCTCACCCGGCTCCCAAAAGGTAATAGCAGGATTCTCCTCGATTAGGGGTGCAATATCTGATCAGAGTAACTTCATGTTTGCCATGTCATAGGTACCCACAATTCTAATTTGTTATTGGTCCCTTCTCTTTACTTCCAGAAGAGACCTCCGATCTGCCGCCAGGGCCTATGGTAAGAACCCTCAGTATTTTTTTGGGGACCCTGTTCCAAAAAGCGTCAGTTGTAACCGCCCTCCTTCTTAATGTAATAGTCCGACAATTACCTCGGACCCTAATAAATTGACCTTTGGGATGCCTTTTTAAAGGTAGGGGATGTGAGCTGTCCCACCTCAACAGGCTGTTGCCCGCTGTTGTTTTCCTAATACTGTGGTTTCCAATCTTTCCATTAGGGGCTTCAAATTTAATAATGTCCCCAAAAAGCAGAGGCACCACATGAAGTTAGACAGATTCTTAAAAATTACTGGGCCCCTACCTTATCAAGATCAATATTGCACCCCTAATCGAAAGGGGTATCCTCTATTACCTTTAGGCGAGGTAGAAAATAAAGACAGATTGGGCAAACCATTTTGTCCACCAAGACCTGTCGGACTGGTTGGAGACCCGGTTATGGGACTTTAAATGTGGCAGTTGCAATGGATGTAAACAGTCCAGATTTGTAAAGGTTTTAGATTTAAAACCGGAAAATTCCATTTAAATTACAGACTTTGCAAATTGCAAGACAAAGGGCATTGTGAATCAATGCACATGCTCCTCCGCTTAATATTAGGCAAAACATTGAGAGAACTAAGAGAAAGGGTTTCTAGAGCATATATGGACGTGGAACATTGAAATACCCTCAGTACACGCACATTGTGGAGAACACATGGTGGAAGGGTGATATCACAAAATGTCCCTTTTCTGTAATTGAAGTGGTTTACCCCTAATCGTGCCTTGGGGACTATAAAGAAAATTCTTGCAGAGGGAAACCCTTTTTGGATCCCTTAAAAACCTGAAACCCAATGGCTAAAAGGCCC
>JAODAL010053882.1:0-24983 GCA_025379985.1 Phyllomedusa bahiana | reverse complement strand
TTTTTCCCAGTCTTTAAAGCCCCTTTTTTTCAGTAAATTTTTAAGGGGGTTTTCAAAAAAACAAAAAAAAAATTTTTAAATTCCCATTCCTTTAATATTTTTAATTAAAAAGTTTAAAATTTTTTAAAGGAGACTTAAAAAAAGGGGAAGGAAGGGTTTTTTTTTTTTTTTTTTTTTTTTGGTTTTTTTTTTAAGGGGGGTTTTTGGGCCCACCTATTTTTTTTATTATATTATATTTTTCTAGGTTGACCCGATTAATTTGGGTTTATCGCACGGGGCGAAAACCCCGATAGTCGCCACCTTCGAAAGGGTTTTTTTCGATATGAGCAGTTCGATTATGACATCCCAAATTAAAGTCTAGGGGGAAGCAACAACCCCTTTTTTTCTTACAAAAAAAGGGGCCTGGAAAAAGTTTTGGGAAATTTAAAAGCCAAAGAAACACCCAAAATGGTTTACCTGCTCCCATTTTAAACCCACAAACACTTAGGCTAAAAAAGCCACAGAAAAAAAAGTCACAAAACCCCAAAATTTCACTATCCCTTTCTTGAAACCACAGAAATGCCCCAAAAAACCTGCATCACCCACAAATTAAAAATTGCCAAAGGCAGAAATTTTTTTGGGAACCATCTTTTTATTCTTGTTTCTGGACATTAAATTTAACCCCTTTGCCCCTGGAACGCAGCATGGCCCAAAAAACCCTGAAATGCCCCAAACTGATTAAAAAGTCCCGGAAGAAAAGTAGTTTTTTAAACCACCTTTTTTAGTTGAATTTGGACATTAACTATATTTTCCCCGGGCCCGCAGTATGACCTTTAAACCGCCCTTGACGCCCCCAGTTTAAAAAAAGGGGCCCTTTAAAAAGGGTTTTTAAAACCCCCTTTTTAAAGTTGAATTTGGCATTAAAAAACCCCCCTGTCCGGGACCGCAGAAATGACCCTTAAAACCTGTCTAAACCCACAGATTAAAAAATTTTGCCAAAAAAAGGGAAATTCTTTAAAAACCACCTTTTTGGGGTTTGAACTAAACATATACTGCCCCCTGCCCTTTGGGCCACATTTATGCCCTTTAAAACCTTTTCTGACCCCCCAGTTTAAAAAAAGTGCCGGAAAAAAAGGGGGGTCTTTCCAAAACCCTTTTTTATTTTGAAACGGGGACTTTTGACAAACCCTGTCCGGGGCCCGGCACAGGGCCCCTTTAAACCATGTCTGACCCCCCAAAATTTAAAAAAGTGCCGAAAAAAGATCTTTTAAAAAACCACCCTTTTTTTATTTGAAACGGGACATTGAAAAAACCCTCCCCGGGAAAACCCCGCAGCATGCCCCCAAAAACCTTTTCTGCCCCCACAGATTAAAAAAGGCCGGGAAAAAAAGGAGTCTTTCAACCCCCAAAATTTTTGTTAAAACTGGACATATTTTTCCCCTTTTTCCCTTTTGGGCCATCAGAAAATAAACCCTTTAAATTTTTCGGGAAACCCCAAATTTAAAAAAGGCCGGGGAAAAAGGAGTCTTTCAAACCACCTTTTTTTAAGGTTGAACTGGAAAATTCCCAAAACCCGTCCCGGGGACCGCACATGACCCTTAAACCTGTCTGACCCCACAAATTTAAAAATTTGCGGGAAAAAGGGATTCTTTAAACCCCCTTTTTTTTAGTTGAACTGGACATATACTGCCCCTTTGGTCCGGGAAAACCGCAACATGACCCTTAAACCGGGTCTGACCCACAGTTTTAAAAAGTTCCCGGGAAAAAAGGGGAGTTTTTTAACCACCTTTTTTTAAGTTGAACTGGACTTTGACTATCCCTTGTCCCTTTTCCCAAACAGCATGACCCAGGGCCGGAGTTACATTGGGTGCGGGTGAGACCCGGGCCCTTGGCCCAACCCCGCCCATCTTTTAAAACACGCGGGTTAAAATGCCCTGAGACAGCAGCAAAAAAACGAAAAACTGCCCGGGGAAAAAACCCAGAGTGCGGAAGCGGAAGTGTGAGAAACCACCTTTCCCCTCAGTAAAACATTTCAAGACCTGGGAAAGCGTTTGGGCCCCCCCCGTAAGGTGCGGACCAATTGAGTTTTCATTTGGGAAAAATCTGGTGGTTAACGCTCCCTGTTAAAAACCCAGGTGCCCTTTTTTTTTGGGCATTTTTTTTTAAAACCTTTTTAAACTAAACCCTTGCGGAGGAAATTTTGTCTCTGTATTTTTGGTTCTTCTGTCCGTGCTCCTTTTACCCCAAATGTCCTTTGAATAACCTACATCGGGTCAAGTTTTCCTGTACCTTCCCTTTTTGTACAATTAAAGGGGAATTTTTTTTTTAAACACTATTTTGTACATGCAAGTTTTTTTATTTGGTTTTAATTCTAGAAAAAAACATTTTTTAAAATAGGTTTGGGAATCCCACCATGTTTTTGTTTTTCTTTTTTTTAAATTTTGTTTTAAAATGGGTTGTCTCAAAAACGGGGGATTGATAGCTATGTTAAAGATCTTGAAAAAACCCAAGTCTTTTTTGCAATATGGGGTTCCATTAACAGTGCCCCAAAATTTTCCCTTTTTCCCTGAAAAGCCCCATCACCCTTGAGGGGCCACTCTTGACAATTGTGAAGAAAAAAATGTCTGTTAAAAAAAACAAAATTTTTTTTTATAATAGGACCTGTATTATAGCGCATTTCAAAGCAAAAGCCCCCCAAAAAAATTAAAAGGGGCATGACCCGGGAACCCCACTTTGGGACAATTTTTAAGAAAAAATGTCTGTTAGAAAACCAACTTTTTTTTTAAAATGGGGACCTTAGAAATTCTCTTTTTCAAACCCTTTTCCCCAAAAAAATTAAAAAAAAGACTTCTCACCCATTTGTTAAAAATTGTAGGGAGAAATGCCATTTAAAAGGCCACATTTCTTTTCCAAAGGACCATGTTTTTAATTTGCTGTATCTCACAAAAAAAACAAAACCCCCCAAAAAATTAAAAATTTTTTTCCTAAACCACTAAAAAAAATTTGGGGGGGGAAAAATTTAAAACTTAAAAAAACCCACTTTTCCCTTTTCCAAAGGCCCAAAGGGTTTAAATTGTTGTTTTTTCTCACAGCTACAAAAAAACCCCAAAAAATTTTATAAAAAATGAATTTTCTAAAGGCCACTTTTTAAAAAATTGTGAGTGGAAAAAATTCCCCAAAACTTAAAAAGGCCCATTTTTTTCTTTTTCCCCAAAATTAACCAAAAAATTAAATTTAGCTGTTTTTCTCACAGCAACTTTACCATAAAAACCCAAATTGGGAAAAAATTGGCAAAACTTTCAAAATTGTAAAAAGTGAAAAATTTGGGAATACGTGTTTGTAAATGAAACCCCTTGGCGGGGTTTTTAAAACAGCCTCCTAAAAAACCCCAAAAACCAAAAAATTAAAGGGGGGGGGGGTTGAGGGAAAAGAAAATAAAAATTTTGGGCAAAAAAGAAATTATCATTTTTTAAAAAAAAAATTTTTCAAGAGGACCTTTTTCGGGTTTGAAAGGAATGGGGAATAGACCGGGCAACAAATTTCGGGGGAAACCTCGGGCAATTGGGGCCCCCAACATCTTTCCAGAGATCCAGCCTGATTCATTTTGATGAAAGTTAAAAACGACCCCACTTTTAACGGGTGGAAAGCCGGAATGCTTTTTTGGTCTTTTAATTGACCCCCCAAACTGTGCTAAAGGGCCCCGCCCCAGATATGACGCTGGTTTGCTGGCCCAGGAAAACCCACCTCTATGGCTTTGGCAGCCAGCTCGGGCCCCCAAATTCGTCCATTTTGGATCCCCAAAAAGGCTTTTGGGGTCCGGAACACATACAAAAAACATCGGGTTGAGACGCAAAATAGTCGTGCACCATGATCTTAAGCTGAACTCGTGTGTTGGGGTGTGTGCCCTGCTTGCATGCTTTTGGGGAGGTGGTAAAAAAAGATTCCAGAGGTCACCCAATTTGGCTTCTTAAAATTTTCCTGGCTGCTGCCCCTAACCCCCTACTTGGCACTCTAACCCGCTGGGCCCGGGTTCCCCCGATGTTTGTTTCCACCCCCCCGGGGACATTTGGGGAAAAGTGAAAACAAAACGCAACAGAAAAGTCCTCCGTTGATTTAATCAGCAAGGTCCCCCATTTCCTTTTCATTTTACTCTCTATTTGGGGGGGTGGAAGGAAATTTCTGAGGTTTTTTGTTTTTTACCGGGGAAACCAAAGGAAAAGGGGGGCCACCCATAACTGTTTTTTTCATTTTGATGGTCTTTTAAAAGGGAGGATCAGTTTTTTAGGAAAATGGAGCAAACCAAGCACCCATGGGGAGAGATGGGAAACCCTTTTAAATTTTCCCAAACCCCCCTGGGGCAGGGGCACTTTGCAAACTGATCTTCCCCCATCTTTCCTCCCCGCCTCAAAAATTACCGCGCCAACCTCTTTTTCCCAAAGGGGAGGGGCGTTTGGTAACAAAAAGGGTGGTTTTAAAGGAAAAAACCCCCTCCTTTCCCCCTCCCCGCCCTCCGGCAAAAAGCCTTTAACACAGCCCTGACTTGCCTGAATTGGGTGGGAACTTTAGAGCCTGATGCGCCACCCTTTCACTAGCCTGGAACCCCGAACCACTGCCTAATTTAAGACCAATTTAAAAAATTTTGAAAATGTCGGGCCTTGTGGGTTTTACGGGGAAGGGAAAAGGGCTCCGTGCCATCTGTTCCGTTTCCCCCCCCCCGTCGCTGGCCCGGGGCCGTTTGTTTTCAGAGTGTCCCCCAAAATCGTTCCAGAACTAAGAACAACCCCAATGGTTTCCCTGCCCGACAAGGGCATTGCCGCACTGAAAACCTTTTTTGGTTTGGGTTCTTCAAAACCCGGCAAGGGGAAGGTGCAGAAAACTCTTTCACCTGCCTTTCCACTCTCGGTGGGGTCAACACCCCGAGGTCCCACCGCTGGGTTTCAGGGGGCCCTTTTTACCAACTTTCTACTGCTAAAAGGGTTGGCGCTGCTGCCAAAAATCCCCGGAGCATGTGGAAAGGGTTGGGGGGGAAATTTCCAAAACGGGTTTTCCCCCCGCAAACAAAAGAAACGGGTTGAACCGGGGGGGGCCGAGCCGACGCTTCAAGGCAGCCAGGCGGGACGAACAGGGTGCGAATTTCGGGAAGTTTTCCGAAACTTTAAACTTCGAAGCCCCTTCCTCAGCAAGGGAGCCCAAACCCGGTTTTCTTTTTTAAAAATTTCTGGAAAACAAGGTTTATGACAGTGCCCAGGGAAGGGGTTGCCCCATCCTTTCCGATTTTAAAAAGGGGGGCCAGCAAATTTCGCCCGTTTATCCGGGACACCAAACCTTTGCCTGGGAACCCAAGGGTTCCCTTGGGGAACCCCCCCCGCCAAAGGGGGGGGGGTTCGGGGTTTCCCCCGTTCGGGGGGGGCCCCCCACCCGCTCCTTTACCTGTCTTTGGGTGGCCCCCCAAAAACAATTAATTTTCAACACGGGCCCGGTTTCCCCCTGGGCCAAAAGGAAAGCCCCCCCAAAAACCCTTTGGGGGGAAAAAACCCCTGCCCACCCATCCCCCTTTCGGTTTTGAAGAAACGTTGCGCCGAGCCTGAGAGCCAAACCCTTAACCCCCCCCAAAAAACAATCCCAAAAACCCCGCCACCCAGTGAGCTGGTTTACAAAGATATAGCGCCTTGGGCCCGGCTTTTTCTAGTCCATGTGGGGGCAGGTTTCAGATGGGGCATTTCAGGGTTTTGGTCTTAGGGGATGGTTTTGGGTTAAAATGTTTTTCTTCTTCCCCCAAAAAAACCCGGAAACAGAAGGCTTTTGGGTGCTAGACCCGGGCCGCTGTTAAAAAGGCATGCAGGTCGCCCAAACTGGGGGGAAGGGGAAAGGGGAAGGGTGGGTCTCTGGTGGGGCTGGTGGACTTCCCCGGGGGACGGGGGAGGCTGAAGCGGACTGATTCCCCTGATCAAGACTCTTTAGAGGGCATGGGGAGCTGAGGAAAAGCTTTTGGGGGTGGCGGAGGAGGAGGAGGGCGGAGACAGAGGGTGGGGAAAGTGGTTTGGGGGCCCCCGGGGGTCGGTCTGGGCCCCTTTTTTTTGGCCAAGTGTTTTTCCTCCATTTCAACTCAGATTCCGGGTGCTGTGGGCTATACATGTTGGGGGGTGGTTAACCCCCTAAAAGGTTTTTGCTTCCCCTTATTTGCGTTTACCCGGGAAAGGCGGGGATAAAGGGCATTGCTGGTTTTTTCAGAAGGCCCTTTGGGCAAAGAAAGGGCCCCCGGCTTTAAGGGGCCTGGACCCTTTTTGGGCGGCGAAAAAGCGAGGAGCGGGGTTTTTCGCTGACCCCGTGGCTGGCTAAATTTAAATTAACGGAAAATTCTGGGGACCGCCCTCCCCCTTTTTTTAGGCGGAAACCCTTTCTGGGCACTTTCCCCCCTTTGTCTTTCCCCCTGTCCAAAGGGTGAAAAACGCTCGCAAGCAAATTCTACTGGGAAAAACCCACTTGGATCCGCCAAAAAGTCGCAACATCATCAAACAACCACAGGTTACTTTTTCCGGGCCTGGGCATTTGGGATCCAGAAGCTGCGGGCCACAAGGGAAGAGGGACTGGCAAGGCGTTTGCCGACCCCCCGGGATTTTTGCCGATTTTAACCGGGTTCCTTTCCCCCTCCTCAGGTGGCAAACAGAACTGGGGGTCAGAGCAGAGAAAAAACAACCTTTTTTTGGCCTCCCTTGATCTTTTTTAAAATGCCTTCCGACCCCAACCACAATTTTTGGGCAACAAAGAGGTCTTTTAGACAAAAAAGGGTTAACCACAGTGGTGGGTAAAAAACAACGAGTTTTACATTTGGGGTGCTTTTATGTTGGACGGGGTGCAGATTTAAGCCCGAAGAGGAAAATTTGGTGGGCCCTGACTGGGAGGACCCAGGAGGTTTAAAAACTGCCGGTTTGCAGGTTTTCATTAACCAAATTTTAAAGGGCAGATTGGCGACCTGTTTCGTTACTGAGAATTTACAGGGCCCTGACCCAGGGGATGACCGGCCTGACGGTCCCCGCAACTGAAAAGAATCGCTGGCAATGCGGGGTTGGGCCGGGCCCCAAAGGAAAAGGGGCACCTTCCCTCGTACCCTACCCTCCAAAGTCCTTTCCCCCCTCTTTGCTCGCTTTCCCACCCCGAATTTCGCTCCATGTTTTAGGAAATAAAACAAATTTGAAAGGTTAAAGGAAGAGTTTTGGGGAAAGGGCTCTTAAATTTAAAAAACGGGAAATCACAAAAGGGGTTTTTCTCAAATCCCTCAAATCCCAAAAAAAAATTGCTATTTATTCAAATAATAACCTGCAAAGTAAAATCTATCAAGTCCAAAAAGCTGGCCTTTGCCAAAATTTAAAAAAACACGTACCCGAAAAAAGTATTCGGGGGAATAAAAGGTTTTTTTTTTGGGCACCTATTCCAAAATTTTTCCGTTTGGGAACTACACAATTGCTGGATTTTTAAATTGGGCAAAAGTGCCCAAAAAAAACGTATCTGTAATGTATTGGGTAATAAAATATTTTTTTGGGACCTATCAATTCACTTTTTTGGGGGACTAAAAAATTGCAGTATTCAATTTTTAAGGGGCAAGGGGCCTCAATTTAACAAAGGGGGGTGGTGGGACCAAAGTAAAAAAAACCCGTATGTTTAAAATTATTTGGATAATAAAAGGGTATTTTTTTGGCACCTATCAATTTTCCCGTTTTTAACACACAATTGCTGGATTCCCAAATTTTAACTGCAAAAGGTTTTCCTAAACAAAAAACTGGACTGGGGGGAAAAATGCCCAAAAAAAATGTATCCGGGAAAAGTAAAACGGGGATAATAAAAAAGGGATTTTTGGGGCACCTTCAATTTCACCTGTGGTGCCCAAAAAAAATTTCAGTATTCCCTTTTTAAAATTTCAAGGGGGCCTCAATGAACAAAAGCAGTAAATTTCCCAAAAAAGTTTTAAAAAAAAACGTAACTTTTTAAAGTATTCAAAAAATTTAAAAAAAATTTTTTTTTGGCACCTATCAATTCACCTTTTTAAAAATAAAACCAAATTTGCTTGGATTCAAATTTAAAATGCCCAAGGGGGGCTTTTATTCCCAAAAAACCTGAAATGGGGAAAAAGTGCCAAAAACACGTATTTTGTTAATTTTATTTTCGGAAAAATAAAAGGGTAAAATTTTTTTGGGACCTATCAATTTTACTTGTGGTGACAAAAAAATTTTCAGTAAATTAATTTTTAAGTGCAAGGTTTCCCAATGAACAAAGCCCGTATTGGGACCAAAAAAATCAAAAAAACACTTATCGAAAAAAAATTCCCGGAAAAATAAAAGGGGAAATTTTTTTTAGGCCCCCTATTTAATTCACCTGTGGAAAAATACAGCAATTGCTGGAATCAAATTTTAACTCAAGGTGGCTCTTCAAAAAAAATTTTAAAAAAGGGCAAAAGTGCAAAAAAAAAATCTTCCCGTAATGTATTTGGATTTAAAAAAAGGTATTTTTTTTTTCACCTATTCCCAAATTTACCCTTGGTTTTACTTTTAAAAAAAATTTCAGTATTCACATTTAAGTGCAAAAGGGGCCTCAAAAGAAAAAAGCTGTAAATGCCCCCAACTCAAAAAAACACGTATCCCGTAATGTATTCCAAAATTTAAAAAAAGGTATTTTTTTTTTGGGACCTTTAATTCACCTGTGGGGAACAAAAACAATTTTCTGGATTTTAAAAATTTAAAATGCAAGGGGGCTCTATCAACAAATTTTGAACTGGGCAAAAAGTCCAAAAAAAAACGTATAGTAAAGTATTCGGATAATAAAAGGGAATTTTTTTTACCTATCAATTCACCTTTTTGGGGGACTAAAAAAAATTTCAGTAATTTACATTTAAAGTGCAAAAGGGCCCCCAATGAAAAAAAGGCTTTTAAATGCACCAAAGTTTAAAAAAACACGTAACTGGAATGTAATTCCGAAAAATAAAAGGTTTTTTTTTTTGGGAAACCCATCAAATTTACGCTGTGGAAACCTACCAATTGCTTTGGAAAATTTAAATTTTTTAAATGCAAGGGCTCTTTCAACAAATCTGGACTGGGGAAAAGTCCCCAAAAAAACGTTCTTTTAATGTATTTTGGATAATAAAAGGGATTTTTTTTGGGACCTATCAATTTACCCGTGGTGCCAAAAAAAAATTTTGGGGGGAAGGGATTCACATTTTAAAATTTCAAGGGGGCCTCAATGAACAAAACTGTAGTGCAAACCCAAAATCAAAAAACAAGTATCGTAAAGTATTCAGAAATTACAAGGTATTTTTTTGGGCACCAAACAACCGGGGCTGCCCTTTCTGGGTTCTAATTTAAGTACAAGGGAGGAATAGCAACAAAGGGGGGAATGGGGAAAATTTAAAAATGAAAAACCTATCTCAAAAATTTTATGAAAATAAAATTTATTTTTGCACCTAAAAAAAAAGCCTGGCCCGTTAAACCCCAGAAAAAATTGTAAACCTATAAAATTCATGTTGGGCCCAAAAAATCCCGGAAATATTTTAAAAAAAACCTTTAATAATAAAACTATTGGGAAAAAGTCTACACTAATCCTTGGGGAACTTTATCCAGTATTCTTTTTATAGAGCTTTTTTGTGTTCGCCCGCAAGGGGGCCCCCCCCCCCGCTCCCCCCCCCCCCCCGTGACTTTACAGGGGTAGATGCTCCCCTTTAAAAATTTTCTACCTAAAAATAAAACTTTCCCAACTCTAAATCTAAAATAAATTGGGAAGGTTTCCCCAGCAAAAATAGAAAGGGTTTTTCTCTTTGAAGAAAAATAATTTAAATTTGCGAGCTATTTGGACACAACAGAGCCACGTTTCCTTTTTCTCTCGGGGAAAAGCTGGGAGACACCCCCGAGGCCCGAACAGGGAAAAGCGTTTTATGTAAAACGAAATCATGTGATTTTTTTTCCCGCCAATCGCAAAAACCATACACATCCCCGGCATGGAAAGTTTGCACACACATCCACCCTTTCCTTAAAATTTTGTTAAAACTGATTTGCCCGGGCCCCGGCCCAAAATTTCAGGGAATGCCGAAAAAAAGGGACATTTAATAGATGAGCCAGATTTTAACCTAAATAAAACGCAATTATTAAAAAATCCGATCACCCATAAAAACGTGCCCATTTCAACTTTGTTCCCATAATAAACGCCAACACTTTTGTTTTCCTTCATTTTATCTCAAACTTTTTTTTTGATTTAGTTTAAAGTAGCTTTTATTTTTACACGAAATTTTTTTTACATTATGCTGCAATACCAGATAAAGCCTGTGAACTCCTCATTCCCAAATAGGTTTAAAAATTTTTTTTTATCCCAATCCCATTCAACAAATTTTACCAAAAAAAAATTTTTTGTGGTTTTCCAGCTTTAAATTTCTAAATAAAAGGATTAGCCCCTTGTAAAATTGGGGGCTGAATCAAAGCACAGATCCTGGTTGGGGTCTAGTTTTAAAGGTATGGGAAAACTAAAGGGGGTAAAGGGGTTTTTTCCAAAGGGGAAGGCACCATTTTGGCGGGGGGAGACAAAACTGCTGGTTTTAATTTTTTTCCACTGAAATTTAAAATTTTTTTAAAATTTCTCATTGGGAAAAAAAAATGCAGCAAACCCTCAATTGGATGTAAATTTCCCAAAATAAGTTCCCCTCCGAAATCAAATGAGGTTCAACTACAAATATGGATAATGAAAGGTTTAATGGAAATAAAGATTTAGAGCTAAATAACTATGATGAGTCACACATTTAAAGATTACTTGTCATTTGAAGGTCCATAGACGAACTCACAGCATCACAGGAGGTTCTTGATATATACAGGTGTTTACTCTATAAAATGCCACTCATCACAAACACTTTAAAACATGCATAGAAAAGACAAAACGCTGGACTTTGTTATGGGTAACAGTTTAATGAAAGAAAACACCTCTTTAATTAGATCGCTAATATTTGTAACGCTATGGAGTTTGGGATTTTTGAGGTTGATTTTCAATGCTAACCTTAATTATAGTTACCGTATATACTCAAGTACATGCCGAGTTTTTCAGCCCAAAAAATGAGCTGAAAAACCGCCTCACTTACTCGAGAAACTGTCGGCCTGGGGTGCTGCGAGGGCCCGGGGCCCCGGGTAGGGACCTTCACCTGGGACGCACTCCTCGGGAGTCGCATACAGCTAAGACCGAGTAAGCCACAGCGTCCGGCGCCTGCTGTGGCCCCTGCGCTGTCAGCAACTGTCAGCTGTAGCGAACCTGGGGGGCGCTCCCTGCTCCGCAATAGAAAATCCCGGGGGTCTCCGGCACAGGGAGGGGCGATTTATCACACGCCTGTGTGGCCTATGACATCACCGCCTGTGCCAAAGACCGCCCGGGAGTCGGAAAAAGTGAGGGAGTGAGGTAATGCTTGTATTTTTTTTTTAAAAAAAGCCCTGCCTATAACCTCCTAGGGGGAACATCATCTGCCTATAAAAGGGGCATATAACTGCCTAAAACACCTAACCTGCCTATAAGGAAATATAACTACCTATGCCTTTCCCCGGGGGACACTAAAAATGCCTAAAATGCCTAGGGACACTAAAATGCCTATACACTATGGGGGACATATACTTTTCCCAAACCTCCTTGGAGGGGCTATACTCCCTAACCTCCTACGGGGGAACATTAAACTGCCTATACCTGCCTATGGGGGACATTAAACTGCCTATACCTCCCTATGGGGGACAGTTTTATTTTTGAAATTTATCAATAGCCAATGCATTTTCCACCCTAGGCTTATACTCGAGTTAATAAGGCTTCCCAGTTTTTTGTGGTACAAGTAGGTGCCTTGGCTTATACTCAGGTCAGCTTATACTCGAGTATATACGGTATTATCTGTAACGATCCGGCGGTAAAAAACGTATGTTGAAGCGCCGATCGCTGATATCTGGGTGTGGATTCACTGTGATCACCGCAGGCAAGGTGGTATGTGGAGATCCACGCCAGGGAGCAAAGACTAAGGGGCCCCCGGTCTTCACCGGAACCCACCGCAAATCAGGACAGACTTTGCTGCGGGAACCCCCAGGTCGCTACCCCTGGCGTGGCTACCTGCGGTGACAGCCGAGGTGCAGGACAGGATCTCCAGGCACAGAAGTGGTGGTGGATACAGCAGGAATAAACGTATGCAACAGGGGCAATGGCAGGATACACAGCAGGTACTAGACCGGGATCACGGCAGGATACACAGCAGGTACTGGACAGGGATCACGGCAAGATACACAGCAGGTACTGGACAGGGATCACAGTAGGATACAGGAAGGGTGCAGAGACAGCAGACACGACAGACAGATGGTCAGGAGCTCTGGTGGATAGCAGGAACTGGACCATCATCACAGGGTTTAAATCCAGAACAGCAGAACTGAGATGCTGGCAGGACCTCAGATGGAATCTCAGTATGATGCACAACACAAACTGCAACACTGCAATGGACTGACCAAGAGTACAGACAGGAACTTCCTCTTATAGCCAGGGGTCACAGGTCAAGAGGAAGGTGAACAGGACAGATGACCTATAAAGGGCAGGAAGCTGCCACACACGAGTGCCCTAGGAGGCGCAGTGCACGCACAGGACCCCAGGAAGCAGGTACAAGGAAGGCACGGACACGCTGACAGTCCAAGACGTGAACCGTGACATTATCATTGCAAATAAACATTCAATTCTTGCCATAGAAAGGTAAAAGGGTTGTCCAGCAAATAAAAAATATTGTTTTATGGGATCTGGGTGGATAAAAAAAACAAATATAGAAGTAATACCTACAGGTCTCCTTCTGCTGCCAATCTGGAGATCCTTGGTGATCCACTCTTCTTGACTTCTGGGTTCTCTTCCTGACACACAGGAAGTTTACACTGCACTGAAAGTGAAGGGAGTGCAAGTCACTCTTGTGTGTCAGCATGAGAACCCTGAATTCAAGAGGTGGGATTGCCAGGGAACTCTGGAGGGTTCTGTAGGTAAAGAAGTTTATCTCACCATGCTGTTTCACAGGCAGCTTCAGACTCACATTGCCTGATCAGGTTGTGGGTGGTTCTACAGCAGTTATAAGCATATGTAGTACCTCTATAACTAGTCTGTTAGAGGGACTTTAACATTAAAGCAGTGCAGACAGAAACTTGTGTAAGCTGTACCCTTTCCTTCTCTGTGGGCAACATCTTAGCGTGATGTAAACTTACACCAATTCACACATAAGGTAAGGCCATTAGACAGCAACATGATCCCCCTATCCTCAGTCCTATCGGAATTTTCCTTTCTTTATGTATATTTGCATTGAAGCAAAAGGAAAATACATTATGCTGGACAGTAAAGAAGATTACATTTTACCTCTAATTACTGTAACAAAATATCATGCATTTACACACATTACTAGTTAATGCAAAATAAATTATAATAGGTACTTGTAAAAAGCTAGACCAGACTCACTGAATAAAAATTTATATTTGATTATATGTTTTTTAAAGAGCATGCACCTCACAATTTTGCAATCTTCTGTTGTATGATGTTTTAGGCTATATAGAATAAGAAAATGATACTGCTTATTTGCTGCTGCTGCTGCTGCTGCTGCTGCTGCTGCTGCTGCTGCTGGCTAAAACATGCAACTGGTAAGGCATATTCTGCACATATTCTGCTCAAAGTCAAGAAAGTTACTTGTACAACATATCAATACTGCTACATGGTGTGTCTAAATGCCTATGTAGCTAGCTAATTTGATTCTCAGAACACTGTTAACATTACAATAAGCATCATTACACCAATTACAACATCTAATATACAAGTACGATGGGTAAGCACTGGGGAAATATGGGATAAGCTCGGAAGCTTAATCCACTTCAAATGATGCAGGTGCTAGGTGTGTTATAGAGCTGATATCTGCCAGCAGTGGCCAAGATCAGAGGTGACTCTAGTTCAGACTGTAGCATCTGTAGTGTTAAATAGTGTTGAGCGATTATTATCGACAAAGTTGAAATCAGCACAGTTTTTATGTTGATCGAAATTTTTAGATCATGCGATAATTTAGGTTAAAATCTGTGCATCATCTATTAAGATCGCGCCATTTTCGGCGCTTCCTGTCATTTTGGCGACCAGCAAATCAGCTTACAGAATAGACAGGGTGAGATGTGTGTGCGACGTCATGACTGGGATGTGTATGGTTGCGATTGGCTGGAAAAATCACATGACCTCGTTTTACATAGAACAGCGTTTCCTGTTCAGCCTCAGTGTCTCTCAGCTTCTCAGAGCAGAAGGACGTGCGCTCTGCTTGTGTCCAAACAGCTCAGCGAAATTAATCTATTTCTTCACAGAGAAAGCTCTACTGTTAGCTGTGATCCTTACAACTTAGTTAGATTATAGATTGGAAGATATTATTTATTTTGGTAGAGCATTTTAAAGGAGCATCTACCGCTGTAAAGTCACGGGGTGAAGCGGAGGGCCCGCGGGCAAACACAGACAAGCTCTATAAAGAATATTGGATAAAGTTCACCAAGACTTAGTGTAGACATTGCACTGCAATAGCTTTATTATTAACAGTTTTCTATTGAAATATTTCCTGGATATTGGGCAGCCTGAACTTATATTAGGATACACATCATTTCTAGTAACTGCAGGTCTCTTTGTTAGGTGCAAAACTCCACTTTTATTATCAGTATACATTTCAGATAGGTGTTCATTTTCAATTTTGCCCATTCCACCTTTGTTCATATATCCACCTTGCAGTTAAATTAGAATCCAGCAATTTTGTAGTCAGCAGAAGTTGATAGGTGCCAAAAATACCTTGTATTATCCGAATACATTACAGATACGTGTTTTTTGCACTTTTGTCCAGTCCAGATTTGCTCATTGAGGCACCTTGCACTTAAATGTGAATGCAGCAATTTTGTAGTCACCACAGGTGAATTGAAAGGTGCCAAAAATACCTTTTATTATCCGAATACATTACAGATACGTGTTTTTTGCACTTTTGCCCAGTCCAGATTTGTTCATTGAGGCACCTTGCACTTAAATGTGAATACAGCAATTTTGTAGTCACCACAGGTGAATTGAAAGGTACCAAAAATACCTTTTATTATCCGAATACATTACAGATACGTGTTTTTTGCACTTTTGCCCAGTCCAGATTTGTTGATAGAGCCACCTTGCAGTTAAATTTGAATACAGCAATTTTGTAGTCACCACAGGTGAATTGAAAGGTGCCAAAAATACCTTGTATTATCCGAATACATTTCAGATACGTGTTTTTTTCACTTTGGCGCAGGCCAGCTTTGTTGATAGATCTACTTTGCAGTTAAATTTGAATACAGCAATTTTGTAGTCACCACAGGTGAATTGATAGGTGCCAAAAATACCTTTTAATATCTGTATACATTTCAGACAGGTGTTTTTTTCACTTTTGGTCAGTCAAGCTTTGTTGATAGATCTACAAAGACATGGTGGGATTCCATCCTATTTTAAAAATGTGTTTTCTAGAATTAAACTACTAAAAAACTTGCATGTACAAAATAGCTGGTAAAAAAATTCCTCTGAATTGTACAAGGGAGGTACAGGAAAACTTGACCAGATGTAGGTTATTCAGAGGACATGGAGTATGGAGCACGGACAGAGAACAAAGTACAGAGACAATTTCCTTCAGCACGTTGAGTAAAATGAGAAAAAGAATGCCAAGAAAAAGGGCACCTGGGTGGAACAGGAGCGTTAACCACCAGTATTTCCAAGTGAAGCTCAATTGGTCCACACTCATACAGAGGGGCAATCGCTACCCAGGACAGGGACAGTATATGTCCAGTGAAACTAAAATGGTGGTTGAAAGACTCCTTTTTCCGGCACTTTTTAATCTGGGGGTCATGCAGGTTTGGGGCTCATGCTGTGGCCCAGGACAGGTATAGTCAATGTCCAGTGAAACTAAAATGGTGTTTGAAAGACTCCTTTTTCCGGCACTTTTAAATCTGAGGGTCATGCAGGTTTGGGGCTCATGCTGCGTTCCAGGACAGGGATATTCAATGTCCAGTTCAAGTAAAATGATGGTTCAAATCATACTGCCTTCTGGCACTTTTTAATTTGTGGGTGATGCAGGTTTAAGGGTCATGCTGTGGTACAAGACAGGGATAGTGAATGGTGTGTGATTTTTTTTTCTGTGGCTTTTATAACCTAAGTGTGTTGCCTAAGATGTAGCATGTATCCATTTGACTGTTGTGGATGTTAATTCCAGCTTGGGTGTAAGAATGAAGGTGTTGTTGCTCTCCCAAAGACTTTAATGGTCATCGATCATAATCTACTATCGACTATCGACTATCTTGTCGATGATGGTCGACTATCGACCATCGACCGATGTCGATGGCCTACGTAATCGCTCAACACTAGTGTTAAACAGAGGGAGGGTGCTTCTGAATGATTGTCATTGACTAGTGAAAGCTTCTAGTTCTGCCATATCAGTACACACGAGTGATTGGTAAAATAGCCGTTCACTGTAACACCTCTATATTGAAGTATATTGTTGAAGCAAATAAGTAATCACATGTTTCAGTTACCTAGGACTAAAAAAAGTCAAAAAAACCTAGTTTAAAAACAAAAACTTAAAAATAAAATGAAAAGTAAAATATGTAACCAACCATTGTGTTTACTATGTAGTGCCAGGATTACACCTACGATGTGCCAAATATATGAACCGCAGTACGACAGGTGCATACATATTGTCGCATTCTACACTGTTGTAAACGTGTGAACTTGAAGTGTTGGCGCCAAGTTCATACATGTCGCCCCAAATGTACAATTGTAATTTATCCATAACAGGTCTGGGGTTTAGGCCCCAAGCAAAATGAAAAGACACTTAAACCACCTTGCGCATTCTGTCAGAATATATGGTTAAAGGGGTTGTCCACATCATAGAAAAAAATTATAAAATGCTCTAGGGGCCACATAATAGCAAAAAACTTTGATCTCCAGTTCCAGGGCTGACTCTCCCCAGTCTTTTGTCTCTTCTGAACGGGCACATCACAGCTATAGCTCCTTTCACGTGCCTCATTTACATCACTATTCAGAGCTGTTCATTTCTAAATGGTGATGTAAATGATAGCTAAATGACCGCTGCAGTGGTGACATGCCCATTCATGCCCAAAGGCCACAAGTTGATGGGCTGAAACGTTGCAATGTTGTTACTCACTCTGGCAGGGGCGTCGCTAGGCAGGTTTATTCGGGGCACAAGCCCCGAACAAAGCTGCCTGTGCCCCGAGTCTCAGACCGCCGGCTCCAGGCTGCGGGCCTGCAGCAGCGACGTTCTATTGAGCTGTGTGTCCGTGTTCTGGATGCACTCACAGCTCAGGATGGTTGCTAGGTGCAGGGAGGGAGGGAGGCGACTGCAGGAGATGAAGGGGCTGAGGAGGGGGGAGGGGGCGCCGGCTGCTCACACTGCCAGAGGCAGGAAGATCCGGAGCACAGTGACCGGCAGTGAGAGGCCCCGCCCCCTGCTGTGATCTCTGCTCCATAGCATCTTCTGCAGCTGCAGTGTCCTGCCCTGTCTATGGCTTCAGCAGCTCCTACAGGTACACACATCCTGCAGGTCTCTAGTGAGTGAGGAGCCTCCCTGCAGAGACCAGGACTACGTAGTGTAATAGGAGGAAAACAGCAATATCTTCATGAATATAAACTGTACTGAGTGTCTGAGTGTGTGTCTGTCTGAGTGTATGTGTGTCTGTCTGAGTGTATGTGTGTGTGTCTGTGTGTATGTGTGTGTGTCTGAGTGTATGTGTGTGTGTGTCTGAGTGTATGTGTGTGTGTTTCTGAGTGTATGTGTGTGTGTGTCTGAGTGTATGTGTGTGTGTGTCTGAGTGTATGTGTGTGTGTGTCTGAGTGTATGTGTGTGTGTGTCTGAGTGTATGTGTGTCTGTCTGAGTGTATGTGTGTCTGTCTGAGTGTATGTGTGTGTGTCTGAGTGTATGTGTGTGTGTCTGAGTGTATGTGTGTGTGTCTGAGTGTATGTGTGTGTCTGAGTGTATGTGTGTCTGTCTGAGTGTATGTGTGTGTGTCTGAGTGTATGTGTGTCTGTCTGAGTGTATGTGTGTCTGTCTGAGTGTGTGTGTGTGTGTGTCTGTCTGAGTGTGTGTGTGTGTGTGTGTGTGTCTGAGTGTGTGTGTGTGTGTCTGAGTGTATGTGTGTGTGTCTGAGTGTATGTGTGTGTGTCTGAGTGTATGTGTGTGTGTCTGAGTGTGTGTGTGTCTGTCTGAGTGTGTGTGTGTCTGTCTGAGTGTGTGTGTGTGTGTCTGAGTGTATGTGTGTGTGTCTGAGTGTATGTGTGTCTGTCTGAGTGTATGTGTGTGTGTCTGAGTGTATGTGTGTGTGTGTCTGAGTGTATGTGTGTCTGTCTGAGTGTGTGTCTGTCTGAGTGTGTGTGTGTCTGTCTGAGTGTGTGTGTGTCTGTCTGAGTGTGTGTGTGTGTGTCTGAGTGTATGTGTGTGTGTCTGAGTGTATGTGTGTGTGTCTGAGTGTATGTGTGTGTGTCTGAGTGTGTGTGTGTCTGTCTGAGTGTGTGTGTGTCTGTCTGAGTGTGTGTGTGTGTGTCTGAGTGTGTGTGTGTGTGTCTGAGTGTGTGTGTGTGTGTCTGAGTGTATGTGTGTGTGTCTGAGTGTATGTGTGTGTGTCTGAGTGTGTGTGTGTCTGTCTGAGTGTGTGTGTGTCTGTCTGAGTGTGTGTGTGTGTGTCTGAGTGTATGTGTGTGTGTCTGAGTGTATGTGTGTCTGTCTGAGTGTATGTGTGTGTGTCTGAGTGTATGTGTGTGTGTCTGAGTGTATGTGTGTCTGTCTGAGTATGTGTCTGTCTGAGTGTGTGTGTGTCTGTCTGAGTGTGTGTGTGTCTGTCTGAGTGTGTGTCTGAGTGTATGTGTGTGTGTCTGAGTGTATGTGTGTGTGTCTGAGTGTATGTGTGTGTCTGAGTGTGTGTGTGTCTGTCTGAGTGTGTGTGTGTCTGTCTGAGTGTGTGTGTGTGTCTGAGTGTGTGTGTGTGTGTCTGAGTGTATGTGTGTGTGTCTGAGTGTATGTGTGTGTGTCTGAGTGTGTGTGTGTGTGTGTCTGAGTGTGTGTGTGTCTGTCTGAGTGTGTGTGTGTCTGTCTGAGTGTGTGTGTGTCTGTCTGAGTGTGTGTGTGTGTCTGTCTGAGTGTGTGTGTGTGTGTCTGAGTGTATGTGTGTGTGTCTGAGTGTATGTGTGTCTGTCTGAGTGTATGTGTGTGTGTCTGAGTGTATGTGTGTGTGTCTGAGTGTATGTGTGTGTGTCTGAGTGTGTGTGTGTCTGTCTGAGTGTGTGTGTGTGTGTGTCTGAGTGTGTGTGTGTGTGTGTGTGTGTGTGACTGAGTGTGTAAGAGAGTGTGTGTCTGAATGAATATATGTTCACACTGAGTAAATTGTGGGGCGTATTTGCGCTTCAATACGCCCGACATTCGCACCGCAATTACGGTAATTCATAGCTCTCCTAGAGACCTATGGATTACATGTCGTATTGTATGCACAGGGGAAGCAGCACGTGATTCCAAAACACACAGCGTATTGCGGTGTGTACCATACTCGCCGCAATAAGCCGTGTGAACAAAGGCAATGGGCCCGGGCCCCGGATGTATTGGGACCCTAGCAACGCCCCTGCACTCTGGAATAAAAAGTGATTACTGCTTTTAATATGCTGTCATCCAACAACTTCATTTTTTCTGGGACTGTTTATTGGTGAATACGAGGCTCACTCACCACTTGGACGTACTTTGCATACTTTGACCAGCATTGGTCAATTGTGGAAACTTGTGCTGTTCCCATTTTTGTGTTTTATGCCCATTCAAATGTCAACAGAAGACTGGGGAGAGGTAGAACTGGAACTAGGGACTGGAGGTAGGGGAGTATAATTTTTTTAAAATTTTGTAGGTGCAGGTCATCTGTCCACAGTGTAGCCAAAAAACATTGCTGTGGACAGACAGGTTTTGCAGCTCCAAGCGTCATAACTGCGCTAGGAACAGAGCTGTCATTAACGGCTCTGTATCTAGAGCACTCTCTGTAAACATCAGGGAGTGAAGGAAACCTCATGACCACTGCATAGTCAAAGTGGATTGCCTTGCTCCATCGGGTCATCAGGACCCCTGACGACCCAATGTGTCACTTAAAAAATAAAAAAGTTAAGACTGTTGAAACGCAGGGAGGCAAACAATTAAAAAATGAAGCAGGTCAATAAGGCCATTCAGGCCAGGGGCTGAAGGACTAAATAGGGCCCCAAGAGCCGTATATTATTTTTTTATACGACATCGACAACACAGTTAAAAGTCTAAATTCCGGGGAATCTGTAAATATCACACCAAAGTATACATCCATTGTACATCTGTTTGTAATTTATGTATTGCAGTACCTGGTGCCTCAAAGTTCCTTTATGACCCACAATTTCAGGCAGACAATTTGATCCCTTTGCCAGCAACACCTCCGAAGGAAGCGTTCCAATGGATGGTACAAATGTGAACGTCAAAGGGTTTGTTCCACTATCAGTGGGAGAAGCCTAGTGATGAGTAAAGAGAATAATCTTTGTCTTACATCTTACACTATAACATATTTACTTTTACATGATAATGTCTTATAAAAAGAACTTTCTTACAGGGTAATTAATTGTAAAAAGGTGAGGGGCGATCAAATTATGTATATGTAACATTTCCCATTCACCTGAATGCTGTGATGTATTGACCTTGAAATGCAATAAACCTTCAATTAGAAACTTAATTGTAATAGGTGATGACACTTTGTCCATAACCTTTTAATCATTTTAGAACACTCTTTTATATATAAATGTTAAGAGACATAGATGCTTTCCATAGTCTTATGTTTTCTTATAATTATCAATTTTGACAAGATTTGTCACAGATAACAAGCACTTACAATTTTAAATCTTCACCTTCATATAATTATATGCATGTCATTACCTCCCACTCAGATTGCTCACAAAACTATCTTACCATGATTAAAATAAGATAATACTATATTTTTTCAAAGCTTTACTTGTTAAATACATGCAATGTAAATCTGAAAAACTCTGGCCTCAAATAATAGATACAGGATATTAATTTTTAATATATGAAATGGTGCAAAAACATCTTGCAATACAGATCAGATCTGGTCTATTTTCCTAGTCCGGGGGGAAATAATGCATTTAATAAAGCTGTATAGTAAGTCAGTAATTTTCTTGTTAATGGGATTTTAGAAGCGAATATGTGAGGAGATTACAAAAAATGCATAGACTTATTCTTGGTAGACTTTGAGGATTGAGGAAAAATTATCTCTCAAATGGGCAGATTTAGGCGATTAAAAGATTATTCCCATAACACAAAATAATGATACATCAGTAGGAAATACTATAATTTGTGATTAGAGATGGCCAAGATGTTTAATTAACAAAACAGAGGCTTTATCCCAGTCTATGGGCATTTTCACAGCTGCATTAAAACTTCCAGTTCTAAATTACTGCACACCAGGTCTGTCACTTAACAGAAACCAAGAGTATCTGACAGACCCTATTAACTATTGCAAGGGCCATTGGTTTCCATCATGGTGTCCAGTATTTTACCGGACCAAATAGTGCTGCATGCTTCATATTATGGCTACTTTTCTCAGTAGCCACAGTCCGTTTTAACCTATTGCACCATGTCACTCTTCAACAAGCCACAGTCCCATTCTCTTGATCTCCAATTCAGATGCAGTGACTGGCCTTGGTCAGAGCACATTGCCAACATTTTATGTGTCAATGTTTCAATAGGTTTCCCACTTCTATTCTGTGTCCCTATGCCCATAACTGTGCCATCCTCCTGGCTACACAGGAGAGGTTCCTGAAAGTGACCACTCTGCATGAGCAATGGCCCAGGAATGTCTACAACTTAAAGGCAAGGTTCACACGGCTTATTGCCGACGCAATTGCGGGGACGGATTTCGCCCCGTAATTACGCCGGCCGCCGTGCAGCGGGGGCGGGGTGGGGGCCCGGCAGCTCGCTGGTCACATAGATACTCATTATTCATGGTGCGTACACATTGTAAATAATGTGCATGTCACCGGTGTTGGTTTACCCATGTGTAGAGAAAGCTCTCATCGGTGTTTGTTTACCCATTTGTAGAGAAAGCTCTCACCGGTGTTGGTTTATCCGTGTGTAGCAAAATCTCTCACCTGCATTGTTTTCCCTGGGGTTCTCTGTCTTTACCATTTGCTTCTCATGGTTGATGAAATTCGGACAGATGATGACAAAAACTTCAGGTGATGCAAGAAACGTAACTGCTGTAAGTAACTTTATAACTGATGTAATTAACGTTGTAACTAATTTAAGCACTTAACCTTTGTAAATAACTATTTAGCAAAAAATGTACACAATGTCACATTATTTCCTGCAATCAATTTATGTTACTATCTTTTTATCATACTTGATTTATTTTTGGACTATTGTAAATAAAATTATGTTATATCCTTATTGACTGGCCTTCTTTAAAGCTGTTGACAGAAACTGTATTGATAAAAATTGGCAAAACAACATGTCGTCCTTGGTGTTTTCAAGGCACAATTCTTACATTCTTAAACAGTTTAAATGAGTCACTGGAAGGGTTAGAGGCTATGGCCCATATCACCCATAGTCCATACTCATCACTGACATAGGTTCTGCATGAAGAATCTCCAATTGCCTAATGTGGTGACTGTTTTTTCTTCTCACTACTCCTTTTCATTACTCACACAGTCCACTACATAGGAGACTGTTGCCGGCTGCTAATTGCATCTGACAACCGCCACTAACAGCAGGGAACAGAGCTAGCTCCATTCCCTTCTGTTTAACCCTTTGGATGCTGTGACGATCACGACTGCTGCATCTAAATAAATGAGAAACTGTACTGTGCACCGTTTCTCACTCCAATTGGCACCCCCACTGCAAGATCAAGCAACATGGCAGCTGGAAGCCTAATAATGCGCTGGGGTCTCCCCTGGAGCAGATTGGTTCTTGCCTTGTGGGTTTCAGGGCAATAACCAGTGGGGAGGCTGGGCTTAAAATCCTTGTCTCTCTCCCTTCACCCACTTTTTTCCCCAACCTTGGTTGATCTTGATGGACACATGTCCTTTTTCAACCGTACTATGTAACTATGTAACTATGTTTAAGTCTCTATGACTTCTTGCCCTAGGAAGAAGGTAATAGAACTGGCATCTTTGTACACCATTTTGCGTTGCTTATACAACGCAGAAAGGTGTACAGTTGATCGTGTCCCCTAGTGGTCAAGTACCCTAAGGGGATAAAATGTAAAAGTTAAATGGTACCAATAAAAACTACACTTCAGCCAGCAAAAAAATGTAACCTCACTATAGGTAGAATCACAAAAAAGTTATTAGTCGCAGAAAGTAGCGCTGCAGCATAATACAAATAAATATAACCCTACATATTTGGTATTGACCAAATCGTATCAACCTGCAGAATACAGATATCACATTGGGCTACATGTATAAAAACGGTCTAGGTCATAGAAACTAATCAGACCTCATTTTTTCAGAGCACCATATGAAATGAAACGGGAGCTCTGATGCTATGGGCAACAAAGAAAGTCTTAGACCTAAGGAGGTTTTATACATGTCCCCCATTATTTTTATCGAAGATTAAACAACATAAAAACAAAACCCTCAAAAACATGACACAAGTACTTTTTTTCTATATTTCACCCCAATTTAATGCATCACATGTCTGTGTAGAGGGATCAGGAAGTGCTGGATTACATCTGAACTGGAGTGGGGCCTTTTACTTCTTGTTATTTTATAAAGCGTGAGCCATTTTTATAACATTTTAATTGAACAGAATAGTAACATGTGATAGATAACCTACATTTTAAATTCAAAATAAAAATAATTTACAAGAAATTAACACATTTTTATAGACTGTGTGGAAAATATTCAGCCTGCTTCAAACAAGCAACATTGTGTACATGTAATTATGTGTACTGGAACAGAATCAAAGTACTAAACAAGTCACTGGTGACAGAAAAAAGAAAATAAAGCACCAAACAAATTGCAATAATTATCCAAGGATGTGATTAAAATATATTAAATTATCAAGTCTTCAATGTCCATAGAAAAACACTGTAGGTGATTGGGACATAGAACAACACCCCCTCACTTTCTATCTTTTCTCTTAGCTGACATAATGATCCACTTGATAAATTTGGGAACTACAAAGGCAGCACAGGATTTTCGATTAGGCTAATCAAGAACAAATCTGCATTAACTTCAGACTTTACACAGCCAATATTTTCTACCATGAGATGGTACAAAGTATGTGCACAATGGCCCACATTTCTATGGTAGTTGCAGCAGAAAACTGTTGTAAAATGCACAATAAAGTGCATTTATAATGATCATTATACACTTCTACCTGAGAAGTGGCTTAACATTAAGGGAGACAAGTATGATCGGGTTTTTCACCCTTTTCTGGCGTAAAATGCCTACTGAATGTGTTAGGTACATTGTTCGTAAGACTCGACACTTTCTAATGCGCCTAACATGAGGGGGTTCTGGAGGCGTGTCACACCACACTCGTAATATTAGACACATATATGAATGGGGTTCACCAAAATGAGGCGCATTACTGCGCATTACTGCTCGAACAGGCAGACCTATTTCAATGTGGTCTGCCTAAGCCTGAGGAGTCGAAGTGGAGCTAGATTTGCTGTTAGGGAAAAAATGTCAAATATTTCTCAACTTAGACCAGTACAATAATAAAAAGTAATTTATTATAATTATCAAACTATGTAAAATTATATAATTTACATTTAATAAAAAATGTTATCATATAAAATTAATGTAAAAATATAGAATATCCCAAAAATATAAAAATATCTCCTATAAAATGCATTTAAATGTAATAGAATCTAAAACTAGTTTCACATTAAATAACCCACTGATGATGTTGTTCAGCTTTTATAATTTTTACTACAAATTAAAA
>JAODAL010053881.1:0-24985 GCA_025379985.1 Phyllomedusa bahiana | reverse complement strand
GCATTTTAGCAAATAAATGTTGGCGCATTAAAAAGTGTCATCACTCGCACACTGCACCAAGTTTGGCCAAACAACTGTTCATACATCTATAGAACCGGGAGTATACGGCAAAAAAATGGTGAAGGCAAAATCATAGATGTCACCCTAGATGTTTGGACATGCTGATGCCTTCTGAAAAGCAGTAGTCTTGCCTGGAAAGCTTTAAGCACTCTTTCACCTTTTTACTTCAGCCAAACCTATGACCTATGTACAGAAAAAAGTGAAGTGATGGAAGACATCTGCATATAAGTAGTTTTCATATTATTATTGTAGAATAAAACAACCTACCAAATTTTGAGCTTTTAATTGATTTTTTTCCTTTTGCAAAATTAGCCATTTACCATAGATAAAATTATGTGTGTAAATGTGTGTCTATGTTGTCTTTATTTTGTGCTAATATATAATATGGGACAGATTGACCTCAACAGGTTTAATGCTATGTTTTCAGTTTAAGAGTTAGTCTTATACATAAGCAATTGACTACAATAGGAAAATCTATGGTTGATTTTCAATATAAATAGCAAACACTTTTTCTTGATGTTGATGTAAACTGTGTAAATAAGTTGCCTGATGCACATAATTTACATACTATAATATCAGGAATGCCAATGGAGATAAAAAAGTGGCTATATTGACTTTGAAAGACACTACAGGGAGTTTAATTATCTCAGTATTCATTCAACGGTTCATTACCACTTCAGTCATCATTATTATAGGGGAAAATAAAACAGTTCAACATTTACAAAATGTTTCAAACATAAAATATATTGAGAGACACCTCTACTAGAAGTAAATTAAAATAGGTAATCGGGTGAATCTGAGATATAAGAATGACATTTATACTAAAAAAATCTCATTTTGTTCTATTTGTCATCTAAGGAGTAAAGAAGTATTAATAATAATAGTGATCATAAAAATCAATTCAACCCCTAGTTATATAATACAAATCAAGAAAATTACCGACTCACAGGCAGTTTGCACTCACTCTGTCTTCTGAGGCTGTCAGTGGTTCTGTAGCAGTGATAAGCATATTCAACTTCTAGGAAGTGAGTTGAGCCCTTACTCTCACATTGCAAGAGATTTTATCTCTAACAAGATTACAGGTAAAGACAGCCTTTAACCTTTTCAGTCCTCACAGCACTTGTACCTTTTGTTTACTGAAGATAATCTCGTTAGATCTAATAAGTTTACTCATTATCACCATGGGGTGCGGCTCTCAGCTCTCACAGATAATCAGATAACAGACATCTGTCTGTTATGCAGGTAACCATAGAAACCTGTGTGAACTCAAAGAGATGATAAAATGTCTCTTATCTGATGACTAAAGTAAAATCTATTAAACAATGTATTTAGAAAAAGTAATAATAATAATAATAATCTTCATTTACATAGCGCCAACATATTCCGCAGCACTTTACAATTTAGAGCGTATAAGTACAGGCAAGGAAAACAAACATTACACAGTAAAAAGCTACATACAGATCAGACACGAGGTGTGAGGACCCTGCTCCCAAGAGCTTACAATCTATTAGGTTGTGTGGGTGAGACAAAGGATGAGAAGTGCTCAGTTTACAATGGTCCAGCCATGTTACATAAATATGGGGTAGTGTACACAAAAAGTGGATGAACCTGCCACTCAGATCGTACATCTATATACATATAAGTGCCATATGAGTCTTCATTTAACGATCCCTTTTGTTGAACGCTAATTGTTGCAGTGAGAAAACCCCTTCAAGATCAGAAAAAAAAGTGTACAAGAACCAAAGTTGCAACAAAAGCGGTTTGGGTCTTAGGAAAAAAATTGTCATGGGCTTCTTAACAACCACTATACAGTGATCCCTTAATTCAAAATGGCCTCTGGATGCAATTTTTTCACAATAACATGCTCTTACTTAGGACATTGCATTTTTAAGCCACACTCAACATACAATGTCACAGACACTGCAAATCTGCGGCACGTGTGATTGATTGGAAGATCCAACCAATTATCATGGACATTTTACTTGTAAAACATCTGTATTACTAAAGTGCATGCAGTAAATAGCAATCTAATAGAACCTCTCTACAGTACAGTACGCTACTGCATGTCTTGTACTGCAATCAACATATACCAGGATGAGTGGTTCCAGGTGAGAGTGGTCCTATTGAGTGAAAATTCTGGCATAATTTGAGGCAAAATAATGATGTACATGCTTCATATCACATTTATTATGTGTTTTAGGCAGTCTTGAGGTACTTCTGTACCTTGTCCAGCAAAAGTGGCGTGACCTCAATGAAATAGTTGTGATTCCATGGAAAGAGGGAGTGTCTTCTAGTGCTCCAATAAATAAACCAACATTTTGGCGCAGTTATTCACACAAAGTAAGCCAGCCTAAAAATGGTGTAAAGTTAGACTAGACATGTCCAACCTGTGCCAGATTTATCAACTATCTAGTCAAAGTTTACATTTTCTAAAAATTATACAGTGTTGATAAATCTGTTTCAAAATGCATAAAATACATGACTCATAAAAGTTCCTAACCTTAAAATAAAAAATAATTTCCAGCTTTCAACAGCTTTTTTTCTGACTGATGTAAGGACTCGCATTATCTGGATTAGCTGTATGCTTAATTTTCTTTAATATTTGTTTTACATTAAGGTAGGGTGACAATTTGAGGCTTGTAAACCAATTACCAGTTTCCCATAGATGTACGATTTCAACATACAATTTAATGTACAATGGTTATCTTGGAAATAATATTGTATGTTGAGACAAGTTAACCTGATGCCTTTAAGCAGTATGTTTTAGTTTATACCTGACTTAGGATCTACTATAATTCCCCAGTGATCGTTCCTCCACTGACTTTAATTGCCAAGTTATATACTGCATTGCAGAAGGCTTTGTGCAACATGGATGAATGGGACTGTGCCATTTTTTTGCATACTTTGTGCCAAACAAACTGTTGAAGGCCTTTTCTATGGATACATGAACTTTCGTATAACAAAACTTAGTGCAATCTGGGTGGCGTGTCTTGCCAGTCATACAATGTGCCAAAGTTTAGTGCAAAACTGTCGTACAAATCCATAACAGTTTCAAAGCCGCATGGCTGAGACTACTTTTGGTGTAGAATGGGACACATTTATAAAGTGCTGTGAGACACTTTCATACATACTGTTGGATTTTACACTATTACAACCAGTGGTAAAACTGGCGAGTCGGCATCAGGTTCATATATGTCACCCAATTTGTTCTACATAGACAACTAATTTATAGATAATGTCTTGTATTATTACAAACAACAGTTTGTATTGTATTTGTACTGTACAGTATTTGATGCTCATACATTGCAATCAGACTTGAACTGGGCATATACAGTAACTGGCAAATGAGGTTCAGTGTGGCTACATATAAAGTTATCATAGCTAATAGTTATGTCCTAGAGGGGGGAAAATAAAAAAAAATGTTGTTGAGAAGGATTTGGGTGTACTTAAAAATCATATACTACATTACAGCATACACGTTTAATCAGCTACTACTAAACCCAGCAGGATAATGTCATGTAATAAATGGGATGGTATGGGAAAGAGCTATAATATTACCACTCTAAAAGAAGGTGCAGCCTCATTTGGAATATATTGTTCAGTTCTGGGCACCAATTCATAGAAAGGATGCTCTGGAGGGAGAGAAGAAACAAAGATAAGTAACATAACTGATAAGGGGCCTGGAGGATTTTAGCTAAAAGCAAAGGGTAAATAATTACATTTACTTGGTTTTGAAAGGAGATTTCTAGGAGAACAGAAGAATCAGCAGTTTAAGTATATAAATGGCCGTAACCCAAAATATAGGGAAAAGCTCTTTCATGTTAAATGGGTTGTCTCACTAGAAAAAATAGCTTTCAAAATGTAGGGAACACTAAATGAAGATGTTTTCCAAATATATTGCTTTGATGATCTTTTTTTGTTAAGGAGCTACAAATGATTTTATCACCTTCTGAGGGCTTTCTAGTTTCCCAAGTGAAGAAACAGTTAAGTAGATCCCGAACTTATCTTTTAGCTGGGATCAACATATGGAAGGTCCCAACTAAAAGATAAGTTCAGGATTTACTTAACTGTTTCTTCACTACTCCTGGGCGTCCCACGTGGAACACGGGCGGGAAGGAGCCGGCGTTGCCAAGGAGTCGTTATTGTACAGACGGGAGCAGACTATACGCATCTACGAGCTGTACCGTGCATTGAGAACAGCCAGAGAAGGTGAGTATTATACAATCCCCTGCCCCCGTACAAGTGTCATTTTGAAGGCAACCAGTTGCGCTCTTTATTTACAGTACTTACTTTACCCCGATCGCTTATATTATAACTAGAGATGGGCGAATTTCTCAAAAATTCGGTTCGGTCACCACTTCGCCAAATTGTCCGACAAAAATTACTTTGTCCCGAATTACTTCGACACGAATTGCATTAAAAAACGACTATTTCCAGGCTGCACAGAGCCTGCAGGGTGCTGTAGAATGTTGTGCCATGCTTAAATATGCAGAGGGAGCTTAATTTGGTCTTCATACAATGTTGTGTTTTAGTATGACACGCAGATGACTGCCGACGCTCTTAGAATCGCTTCACTCTAAAATTCCCTGGGCACTTAAGAGGGCAAAACTGACCAAAAAACTGAAAGGGGAATGTAGCCTGATAAAGTCATGCGAGCGACAGCTAGAAAAAAACAAGCTGAGGGCTCAGGTGGCAACATTAGTTACAGAGTGTGGAGGTGACGGCAGCAGCCACAGCAGCATGAGGTCAGAGAGTGGCACAATGACATTCTGGAGGTGGCAAAAACAGGAGTAGGCCAAAGAGTGGCACAATGACAAAGTGTGGAGTTGACGGCATCAACAGCATCAGCAGCATGAGGTCAGACACTGGCACAATGACATTCTAGAGGTGGCAAAAACAGGAGTAGGCCACAGAGTGGGACAATGACACAGTGTGTAGGTCACGGCAGCAGCCACAGCAGCAGCATGAGGTCAGACAGTGGCACAATGACAGAGTGTGTAGGTCACGGTTTCAGCTACAGCAGCAGCATGAGGTCAGACAGTGGCACAATGACAGTGTGTAGGTGACGGAAGCAGCCACAGCAGCAGCAGGAGGTCAGACAGTGGCACAATGAGACTGTGTAGGTCACGGCAGCAGCCACAGCACAACTGAGGTCGGGACAGTGGCACAATGACAGAGTGTGTAGGTCACGGCATCAGCCACAGCAGCAGATGAGGTGGGGACAGTGGCACAATGACAGTGTTTAGGTCACGTCAGCAGCCTCAGCAGCAGCATGAGGTTAGACAGTAGCACAATGACACAGTATGTAGATCACGGCAGCAGCCACAGCAGCAGCATGAGGTCAGACCGTGGCACAATGGCATTCTGGAGGTGGCCAAAAACAGGAGTAGGCCACAGAGTGGGACAATGACACAGTGTGAAGGTCACGGCAGCAGCCACAGCAGCAGCATGGGGTTTCAGCCCAGTGGCACAATGACATTCTGGAGGTGGAAAAAACAGGAGTAGGCCACGGATTTGGACAATGACACAGTGTGGAGGTCAAGGCAGCACCACAGCAGCAGCATGAGGTCAAACAGTGGCACAATGACATTCTGGAGGTGGAAAAAACAGGAATAGGCCACAGAGTGGGACAATGACACAGGGGTTAGGTCACGGAAAGCAGCCACAGCAGCAGCATGAGGTAAACCCAAGTGGCACAATGACAGAGTGTGTAGGTCACGGCATCAGCCACAGCAGCAGCATGAGGTCAGACAGGGCACAATGAGAGTGTGTAGGTCAAGGCAGCAGCTACAGCAGCAGCATGAGGTCAGACAGTGGCACAATGACAGTGTGTAGGTCACGGCAGCAGCCACAGCAGCAGCATGAGGTCAGACAGTGGCACAATGACATTCTGGAGGTGGCAAATACGGGAGTAGGCCACAGAGTGGGACAATGACACACCGTGGAGGTCACGGCAGCAGCCACAGCAGCAGCATGAAGTCAGACAGTGGCACAAGCCCATTCTGGAGGTGGCAAAAACAGGAATAGGCCACAGATGGGACAATGACACAGTGTGTAGGTCACGGCAGCACCCACAGCAGCAGCATGAGGTCAGACAGTGGCACAATAAACACAGTGTGTAGGTCACGGCATCAGCCACAGGAGCAGCATGTGTTCAGACAGTGGCACAATGACAGTGTGTAGGTCACGGCAGCAGCCACAGCAGCAGCATGAGGTCAGACAGGGGCACAATGACAATCTGGAGAAGGCAAAAACAGGAGTAGGCCACAGAGTGGGACAATGACACAGCGTGGAGGTCACGGCAGCAGCCACAGCAGCAGCATGAGGTTAGACATTGGCACAATGACATTCTGGAGGTGGCAAAAACAGGAGTAGGCCACAGAGGGGGACAATGAAAAACTGTGTAGGTCACGGCAGCAGCCACAGCAGCAGCATGAGGTCCGACAGTGGCACAATGTCACAGTGTTTTAGGTCACGGCAGCAGCCACAGCAGCAGCATGAGGTCAGACAGTGGCACACTGCCATTCTGGAGGTGGAAAAAAACGGGAGTAGGCCACAGAGTGGAAACAATGACAGAGAGTGGAGGTGACGGCGGCAGCAGCATGAGGTTAGGCAGTGGCACAATGACAGAGTTGGGGGGGGGTGGAAAATACCAGCCCCTGGTAAAGATGGTTGGTGGCAGGTGGAGAAAGTGTCAGCAGATGTGTGGCATAAGAGCGGGTGGCGGCATCAGTTTGTGGCTGAGGCAGGTAGTTTGAACCCAGATTCATTTCTCACAGTTTGGGTGAGGCGTCATGGCTGATTTTAGTCTGACGCCTAAGGCATTGGTGTTGGAAATCCTGGCCGATCCACGCCTGATTCATCTTGACAAAGGTCAGTCGTTCCACATTTCCCGTGGACAAGCGGGTTCTCCTTGGGGTAACGATGGCCCCGCCGCACTGAACACCCGCTCTGATGCCACACTACTGGCCGGGCAGGACAACTTCTCCACTGCAAACTCGGAAAAGTTGCGGCCACACATTCCAGTTTGGCTGCCAGTAGTCCAGCGGATCTTCTAACTGGGGTGGCAGAGGGGCTGTCCAAGTAGGCCACCACCTGTTGAATCAGGGTCTGCTCCAGGTCCCTGCTGCTGCTGCTGGTGACTGCCCTCCTCACTAGGCGGGTGAAGGAAGGGCTGCTCATCAGTGCCCTCCAGACTTAGGTGCTGCTGATTGGAGCTGGTACTGCTCCTACCCCCCAACCTTCCCCCAGCAGCCGCGGCTGGTTAGTACGTGGCATGAAGAACCCCCCGGTCAGACCTGTCAGGGAGGGACGATGCCCCCAATAGGCAGCGGCCATCTAATACGGAAGGATTTCCTATTTTGGTTTGTCCATTTCAATAGCTGGAAAAAGTCCCATTTTGGACTGGTAGCGAGGGTCCATAGGGTGGAGAGCCAGAGTCACCCCTTTCTGCCGGGATGCTGACTATCGGCGGTCATAGCAGGGAATCAGCTGCTGCGGGCCATCCCCACAAGTGCTCCGAGGGGCTCCCTGCCTCCATCTCCACTGTATACTGCCGGGTGCTTGCGGTCATCTGCCTCGTCTTCCTCATCTCCATCTAGCTCCTCCAGCTGCTCCTGTTCCTCCTCTCTTGTCACCTGGGTAGAAAATCCACTCATTTCACCAGACAATGCTTCTGCTCCAATGTCCTCCTCCTCCTACATTTCAGTCCCCACCGGACTCATGGGGCCCGCGTGATTTTAGTCGCCACGTCTCCAGTCCCCTGCCAGACAGATTTTTCAGCATCTGTTCCAGGACATGAAGCAGTGGAATGACGTTTTTCATCCCGTAGTCCTGGCGACTGAAAAATAATGTGGCCTCCTCGAAGGGCCTCAACAAACGGCAGGTGTCACGCATGGCTGCCACTGGCTGACATCAAAGTTACACAGGGGAGTACTCCTGTCCGCCTGGATCATCAAAAAATCGTTAATGGCCTTTCTCTGTTCATACAGTCAGTCCAACATGTGCAGGCTGGAATTCCAACGGGTGGAAACATCGCATATCAGAGTGTGTTGGGAGAGGCCATTCTGCTGCTGCAACTCGAGGAGGGTGTTCTTGGCTTTGTAGGAATGGATGAAGTGCATGCACAGTTTCCTGGCCATTTTCAGAATCTTCTGAAGATCGGTGGGAGACTTCAGGAACCTTTTCACAACCAGTTTGAACACGTGCGCCATGCAGGGCGCATGGACCATCCCTCCTCGGTGCAGCGGGACACCAAGTTCCTCCATTGTCCGTCACCATGGTTCCGATTTGCAGTTGGCGCGGAGAAAGCCACACATCGATTTCTTGCTGCTTGACGCGGGCAGTTCCTCCCCTGTGTGACTTTGTTCGCCGAGGCAATCCAGGTGTTTGAACTGCGTGACACCGCTGTGCCCTAAAAATGTGGTATGATGGAGCAGTACTTGTGGGGGGCTGAGATGGTGGTGGTGGTGGAGGGGAGAGGAGGCGGACATTGGCGCAGGAGCCGCAGTTTGAAAAAACGTGGAGGAGTAAGCGGGGTCTTTCCCGTCCAAGTTGTTGGTGTGCCTGGGCCGGAAGCACTTCAACCAGTGGGCCGTAAAGGACATGTACTGGCCCTGACCGTAGTTACAGCTCCAGACGTCCGCGCTGCCGTGCACCTTGGAACAAACCGATAAGCTCAATGACTGGCCCACCCTTTTGTTCTAATATTTTGAAGTGCTGGTACTGCCTTTTTGGAAAAGAAATTAAAGGCTTGGAACTCTCCATCTCGGCTCGGCACAAGCCATTAGTTCTCTGAACGGTGCAGAGTCCCCCATTTGGAAAGGGAGGGACTGCAGCACCAACAACTTGGACAGAGTATGGTCGCTTCTGCACCTTAGGATGGTTGGATGCATACTGTTGTCTCTTTGCCTCGCTGAACGACTGGGTGGTGCCATGATAGCGAGGAGCAGGAGCATCTGGACCGGGAGGGATGTCAAAGAGAACAGCTCCCTTTTTGCAGAGGTGGGGGGTGGAGCCTTGACTGGCTGCAATGGCATGCGTGCCACTGGGGCGCTGCTACTGCGGCGGCAGGATGGGGCCACCACAATCTGAGCCACGTTTCTCCCCGGCCACCGGATGGTGACACTGATGTGTTGACGCAGGGCCGTGGTGCCAACGTTAGCTTCCTGGCCACGCTTCCACTTTCTGCCCACAGATTTTACAATACCCATATTCGGCCCCCTCCGTGTCTTAGCAAAAAACTGCCCCACCGCCGAGTATCGGATTTTACCCCCAAAAACGCTCCGCACTGAGTGACTACTGCCGCCGCTGCCTCGCTGAGCCCTGTGCCGCTACTTTCTTGGACCTGCGAAGCGAGTTTTTTACCCCGTTTGGGCCCCTTGGTCCCGACCTCACACTGCTGCTATCCTGCTGACTCACGGCCACACGACCCACTTGCTGGCTGCGCCGCTGCCTGATGCGCAAGCTAGCGCCCTCTTCTCCTGACGATGATGAAGCCCTTGCCTCACCCGGCTCCCAAGTGCAGTCAGCTACATCATCATCTATTTTGTGTTTCATCGTCACTGCTGTCCTCATCACCGGTCTTGGTATGCAGAGGCTGACCCCTCACAACTGACCTCCTATGCCCTCTCAACATCTATACTTTGCCGCCTACTTTCAAAAGCAGGGGATATTGGCCCATTTCTTCGCTGCCAAGTAGCTGCTGACTGCCCCCCTCAAATTGTTCATCCTCGCTATATAGTGGCGCTGAGCCCAGACCACATAGTAGTTTTCTGGCTGAGTGAAAAACCGGATGGGACAGAGTCTGGTTTTAGGACAGGTGAGGGTCGCTGACCCGCTCCCGGGCCAAGTCAACTAAGGGTTGTGTCTGACGTTCCCACCGAAATCTTGGCTGGGGTTGTCAGATGTCATCTGGGAGGAAGTGGATGAACCTAGTCAACCAATCAAAACCCTTTTGGGGTTTAGAGTCAGCAAAACGGCCGCTAGATGACAGCGGCAGTTTGGGCCTCACCGAGTGACCCTGCTGCGACGTCCCCCTTTCTGTGCTGCGACCTGGGCCTGGAATGTTTGTGCCTCTGCCACTTGCAGGTGAAGAGACTGCCACCTCTCGGTCTGACATACTGTTTGTTCTAAAATGTACAGACACTGTTTGATGAAGATATCTGTATATGATAAAAACACCCTGTATTTGACTCCAAATGACCCAGTAACAAGCTTGGTTAAAACCCTTGGATATAAATTTTCGCCCCACAAAGGGGCAGGAAAAATTGACTTGTATGTGCCGTTTAAAAAACTCTGTGCATTTTACTGAATATAAAAGCACAAACAGGCTTAATTAACCTTCGGATATGAATTAAGCTACAGAATTTCTTCGTGGCGGGGAAAAACAAAGTTTTTTTTACTGAGTACAACTGCAGAACAACCCCTTAATTAACCCTGGATGTAAATTGCGCCAAACAATTGAGCAACCACAAACTACGAGCTTTGTAGCGTGTTACAAAAGGCGTATTTTCTACGCTACACAACAAGAGAAAAAATTGTAAATTTAAACCTTCTCTTGTGAATTATGCTACAGGAAAATTGTAATTTTTGTCGGTGAAAAAGACGGTTTATTTTTGTCAACCAAAAGCAGAAAAACAACGCTTAATTAACCCCTGGATGAAATCGCGCAAAAGAATTGAGCAGCCACAAACTACTAGCTTTGTAGCGTGTTACAGTTTTGGTGTTTTCTACGCTACACAACAAGAGAAAAAATTTAAAATTTAAACCTTTGCTTGTGAATTATGGTACAGGAAAATTGTAATTTTTGGCGGTGAAAAAGCGGTTTATTTTTTGTCACCCACAGCGAAAAACAACGCTTAATTAACCCCGGATGTAAATTGCGCAAAAGAATTGAGCAGCCACAAATGCAGTGGTATTTGTATTGTAAAAACGCTGTTTCTTTAAATGAATACAACAGGAACTGGCTAGATCCCCCCTTTTGGATATTCAAATGTGCTGTGAGCAGATAGCATTAAAATGTATATGCAGCTGCATTGGACACACACTGGACTTCAGATCCAATACCCCAAAAAATCAGAAATAGAACATTAACCCCTTAAGGACCCGGCGTTTTTTTTGGAGACACGTTCGTTTTTCCCTCCTCGCCTTCTGAAAGCCATAACTTCTTAATTTTTCCACCTAAATAGACACATGAGGGCTTTTATTTTGCGGGACAAGATGTACTTTCTAATGGTTTTATTCACTATACTATAGAATATACTGGGAAACCGCAAAAAAATTCCAAGTGGGACAAATTGTGAAAAAAAATGTATTTTCGCTATGTTTGAGGGGGTTTTGCTTTTACGGCGTTTAATCTTTGGTAAATATAATGTATTATCTGTATTCTTCATGTTGTTACGCATCCGGCAATACCAAACATGTAGGGTTTCCAATATGTTTTGGTACCGTAAAAAAATTACAAACATTTTCTATTTTTGAAATTTGCGCCACGGCGCCAGTTTGTGCGACCAATAACTTGTGTGTACTAACACCTACGGACATCAGTGAGGGGGAATTTTGTTGTGGACTGAAGTGTACTTTTTATCGCTAGCAGTTTTGAATGCATGCGACTTTTTTGATCATTTTTATTCCCTTTTTTTTGTGAAGGAAAATGTCCAAAAAACGCAATTTTGGCACTTGGAATTTTTTTTCTTCTACGGTGTTCAGCGTACGGGATAAATGATGTTATATTTTTATAGATCGGACTTTTTCGGACGCGGCGATACCAAATATGTGTAACTTTTTTATTATTTTAATGATTTTATTTGTAAAATGGGGAAAGGGGGGTGATTTGAACTTTTAATACTTTTTTTTTTTGTACTTTAAAACTTTATTTATTTATTTGTTTTACTGTAACATTGAGGCCACCTGTGGTACTTAACCACTAGGTGGCGCGATTGTTAATACAACCTAATGCATTGCATAGGCAATGCATTAGGGTGTAAAAAGATGGCGGTTTCCCCACTTCCTGTCTGTGGACGGAAGTGGGGCAAACCGGCCAGGGTAAGTGATGGGAGCCTTCCCAAGGCTCCCCACCACAATGCCCGGTGATCGGATCGGCGCAGCATAGCTGCGCTTATGCCGATCACCGCACTGATCGGTGCGCGGCACCGATCGGCGTTAATTCAGACGCCGCGGCCATCTTTGCCGCGGCACCTGATGGGTAAAACAGCTCCAGCGGGCTGAGCCACCCGCCGGCGCTGTTACTGCCGGGTGTTAGCGGCGATCTGCCGCTAACACCCGGCGGCTGTGCGGGGGGGTCGCGGAGCGATCCCCCTGCAATGCCCCTTAGCGGCCCTGGGACGTACTGATACGCCCAAGGTCGTTAAGGGGTTAAGAGAAGCAGTCTCTGAGACAAGCTGAGACATCCCACAAAAATCGCTGTATAAAAATCAGTTCGTCAGTAAGTGCTATCACAATCAGCTGCGGCAGCACCTTCCATGATCAGTACAGTGAGAGGAGTGTGAGCTCCCAGCGTCGCTCCGGGACTTATATAGTGCGGTGACGTCACAGAATCCCGCCGGTCTCTGATTGGCTTCATCTCTGCACATGTCATGCAGGCTATGCCCTTCTTCCTCCCAGAGTGCTTTGCCCCATGTAACGCCATGTGCTCGCAGCCATTTTATCAATCAAAAGCACACTTCGTTCACCCGAAGTACCCCAACGTTTCCTGAAATTCTAAACGAATTCCACTTCGTTAGAATCAATTCACCCATCTCTAGTTATAATCTTCGGAGGAGAAGAATTGCTTTCTGTCTGGTTTCCCAAGTGACCGACCTGTGTACTCTTTCTCCCCTGCTGTTTGTTCTATCTAATAACAGGGAGTGATATCATCACACAGGTCCAGGCAGTGTGAGAGCTTGTGTGTTATCTGATCTTTCAGACAAAAGACAGTAAAAATCTAGACAAATAAACAGAGAAGTCTGAATACACAGAGCTCATATGCTAATTACAGACAGCTTGACCAAGAAGTGACAGAGGAAAGCAGCATTATTTCAGTCATGCATCCTATGAAACTTTGAGATGAGACAACCCATTTAAGCCTCCTAAAAAATAAAGAGGTACTAGAAAGGTTCAATATCCAGAGTCAAGAAACTTTTTTTTACCATAAGAACTGTCATATGAATTTGTGGCATTGCAACCTCAGAAGCTGGTCAGACTAATAATACCTAAGGGCTTCAAAAAGGATTAGAGGATAACTTATGCAAAAATATTATCAATGTCTATTAAAATGTATAAATTTCTTGTTAACTTAGTCGACCACTTAAAATCAGGAGATAATTTTTTTCTGTATATGGCAGATTGGTTCTACCCTCTTTTAATCCACAACCTGAAAGCCATATGTCTTTTTTTAGCTATACTAACTGTGTAATTATGTGTAACATCTGTCACATGTAACAAAATTTAGGTTTCAATTAAATTGCAGTCCGTTGTATATACTGTACAAGTGCAGCAGAAATTTAATGCTTCAGTTCAGCTTTATCATATGTTATCCTATACTTCTCTTGTTACAAAATACACACAAACAGCATATGTTGTATGTATTACTGTAAACCAAAGCCTGCAGCGTGCTTATTTCCATTTACATGGTTATTCTATAGTCAAAGTGTGGTTTATCAAATAACCATGTAGATAGACCTAAGAATGTCACAGGATTTTACTTACATTTATACATGAAACATATGCTGTTTTTTTGTATTTTATAACAATAGAAGTATAGGATAATATTTTATAAATTGGAACTGAAGTATTCAATTGCTACCGCACATATACAATACCTTAACGTATGTGTAATCTACATTTTCTGCCAGACATATTTCACAGTGCAACTCCATACTTTTGAATGCATTGACAAGCATACAGAGGGGGAATAGCAGTAATTTCCCAGCTTTGGCGCCAAGCTCATCACCCTTATGTGGGGGCATTCCGACTTGTCCAAAGCTTCAAATACTGAAGGACATATTATACATTGTTTCATTCAGATTGCTTCATCATATTAAGCGTTATTATAGAATATTTGGGACCTTTGAACGAATCTCCCTGTACTATGCACAGGATGTAAAAAAAAGTTGAGTGTGTTGGTTTGTTGTGTATCCTATTGTGGCTGCTTGTTGTTATCTCTTACTTCTTTTGTAAGTAGGCATGTGGTATAGAACTTCTATATCCACAGGTTATCCACAGGTTATGCACAGGCAGCACAGCAAACTTTGTTGTTTGTTTGTTCATAATATAATATCTACCCATGTTTCTGGAAGTTATGGAAACAGCGGAACACAACAAGCCTGGCTATATCGATCATACTGGCCACCTCTTTGATGAGTCTCTGTCTGGAGGCAGTGACCAGTGGCTAGTTCACCAGGTTGGATGGAGGTCAGAGTACACCAGGTCTGAAAACAGATGTAGGTTCCAAATGTGGAAACAGATGTAGGTCCCAAATGTGGGATCCATGAGTACATGACCTTTTGCATTTCCTTTAAATGTGTATTAAAAGTCTTAGATTGACTCAATAAATATGGTCCTAATTTATGTAACTGTATGGCCGTGTTCACACGGCTTATTCCCGATGGATTTGTGCGCCGTATTGAGCGCACAAATCCGCCGTGAATAAGGGGCGGGAGGGGGGCGGGGCCCGAGGCGCGGGGGGCGCCGCCCCCGGGCCCCTGACAATAAATTGTTTTACAAGCGCCCGCGCCGTAAATAATGTGATGTCACTTTTCCCCCCGCGGCGGTTTTCCGGGGGGGGGGAGCGAGGATTCCACTGTTCTCAATGAGGCAGTGGATTACCGTAATTGCTGCGCGGATTGGCGCCGTACAAAGCGCAAATCCGGGGCCAGTACGACCCAATACGCGCAGAATAACTGGTGAACGGGGCCTAAATGTAAGATTCCCTTGTTGCACATAGCAATTCATCATTTTTCCAGACCACTAAAAGAAATGTAAACTGAGCTCTGATTGGTTGCTATTGGAAACAAGGACAGTTTTACGCTTAGATAGTTTTCATGAATAGGAACATTGTGTTTTGTCATATGTTGATGTTTGTCTTTTGAACTGCTTTTGTAGGTGGGTTTTTGCAGAAAACCACCACAAATGTCCCCTTTTTATTTAAAGTTTTGACATTTTAAACGAAAAAGTTGAAAAATCCACAGTTTTTATGTTGACAAATTTTTTTAGATCATGCGATAATTTTAGGAAAAAATCGTGCATACAATTAATATTGCGCCATTTTTGGCCTTCCTGTCATTTTGGCGGCCAGAAAATCAGCTTACAGAATAAGCGGGTAATGTTGTGAACTCATGCTGGGAGTGTATGGTTTCGATTGGGGGAAAAATCACATGACCTCGTTTTACATAGAACCCCTTTCCTTTTTAGATCAGTGTTGTCACGTCTCAAAACATAGGGACGGCGCTCTGCCTGGGCCAAACCTCAGCAAAATTATTCATTTTTCCAGAGAAAGCTTATTGTTAGCTGTATCCTTTAAACTTAGTTAGTAAATTTAAGAAAAATTAGAAAATTTTTAAGGAGCACACCGTGGAAAGCCTTTAACTTTGGGGGGGGGGGGGCCCCCGGGGAAACACAGGGGGAAGCCTCATTAAAGAATACGGATATAGTTTACCAAGACTTTTGGGGAGACATTGCACGCAATACTTTATTTTTTAAAATTTTCTATTGAAATATTTCCTGGATTGGGGGCCTAAACTTATATTAGGTAACACTTTTCTAGTAAGCAGGTCCTTTTTTAGGTGCAAAACCCACTTTTTTTACAGTATACATTTCAGATAGGGGTTTTTTTTCAAATTTTTCCCTTCCTGCTTTTTGATTAAATCCACCCTTGCAGTTAAAAAAGAACCAGCAATTTTTTTTAGTCAGCACAGGTTGATAGGTGCCAAAAATACCTTTTATTATAATACATTTTTAGATCGGTTTTTTTTCCTTTGGCGCAGGCCAGCTTTGTTTTTTAATCTACTTTGCAGTTAAATTTAATACAGAAATTTTGTAGTCACCCAGGTGAATTGATAGGCCAAAAAAATACCTTTTATTATCCAAAATACTTTTTCAGTTTTCGTTTTTTTCATTTTGGCCGGCTACAGCTTTTTTTGATGAGCTATTTTGGGCAGTTTAAATGTGAATACGGGCAACTTTGTATCACCAAAGGTAAATTTGTTGGGGGCCAAAAATACCGTTTTTAACCGATACATTTCAAAAGGGTTTTTTTTTCATTTTTGGGTCAGTCAACTTTTTTTGATAGAGCTATTTTGGGCATTTAAAAATTTAAATCCCAGCAACTTTGTAGTCACCACGGGTAATTGATGGGGCCCAAAAAATTTTTTTAAATTAAAAGGTTTTGGAGGAAAAATGAAACCTTTTAAATTTGATTGGCTGAATCACTGCCCAAACCAAGGGCAAATTTTCTTCTCAATAAGAAGTTTTTTTGGGGAAAGTTTGGGACATTTTTATTTTTTTTGGGGTGTGCGGACGAATTAAAACCCTTACATGAAAAAAAATCCCTTTAAAAACTGCAGGGGGGTTTTGTATGTTGATTTTACACACTTGAAAAAAAAGAAAAAAATGAATAATGTAAAACTATAAAAAAACCCCTAAAAAAATTTCTGTAAAAAAATTTCATTTACCAAAAAAAAAACAAAGAAAACAGTCACTGTAAAAAATAGAAATTTTAATTTTTTTGGCCCTTTTTTATCTGGGGGTTTCCAAAACGGGTTTTTTGGGGGTCATGCTGTGGCCCGGACAGGTTAGTCTATTTTCCATGAAACAAAAAAGGGGGGTTTTAAAAGGGACCCCTTTTTTCCCGGCATTTTTTAAATAGGGCCCGGTCTTTGCATTTTTTGGGGCTCATGCTGTGGCCCAGGAACGGGTAAGTAAAAGTCCATAAAAACTAAAATGGGGTTAAAAGACTCCTTTTTCCCTGCATTTTTTTAAATGTTGGGGTAAATGCAGGTTTGGGGCTTTGCTTGCCCAGGACGGGTTTACGTCAAGGGTCCGTGAAACTAAAATGGTGGTTAAAAAGACTCCTTTTTTCCGGGCACTTTTTAATCTGTGGATCAGACTTTTTAAAGGGTTTCAATACTGGGGTATAGGACAGATATATTTTAATTTTCCAGTTAAACCCCAAAAATTTGGTGGTTGAAAGACCCTTTTTCCGGCATTTTTAAACGGGGGGGTCTTGGGGTTTGGGGGGGGCCATGCTGCGCCCCAGGACGGGGGAAATATTCAATGTCCATTTCAAGAAAAATAAAGGTTCAAATCATACTGCCTTCTGGCACTTTTTAATTTGTGGGTGATGCAGGTTTAAGGGCCCAGCTGGGGTACAAGACGGGGAAAAAGTGAAGGGTTTGTGTATTTTTTTTTCGGGGTTTTTATAACCTAAGTTTTTTGGCTAAGATGTAGCACGTATCCATTTGACTGTTGGGATGTTTTTTTCCCAGCTTCCCCAAAGCCCTTTTTGGGGGTGTAAAAATTAAAGGTTGTTGTTGTTCCCATAGACTTTAAGGGGCCCAAGGGGTGATAATCTATCATCACCATCGAATATTTTTTGGTTATTGCCGTTATCCCACGCCCATGACGATAGCAACTTAACGCTCAACACCTTTTAATTTCCCATCTTCTTTTAATCTTATTAACACCACCGTTCCCCCAAAAAAATAAAAAAGGGGGGGGGGGTAGGGGGTAGGGTGAAGGGGGTAATTGTGTTTTAAAGGGGGCGCAAAAGGGGCCCCAAACATCCCCGGGGCCCCACCGCTCCATTGGCCGCGGGGCGTGGGCCTTTTAGCTTTTTGTGCGCCCGTCCGCAGAAAAGTGCCCCACCCTCCCGAGGATGCTGGTCCCCCGGGAAGCCGCGGGGCCAACACAGGGGGGCCCCCGGCCCTCATAGGCTGGGACCTGCCTGGGCCCCGGCGGCCCACTGGCACGTCGCATGAGTATTCATTGTGACGCTGCCCCTCCTCAGACGCACAGCCCCCCATGGCCCTGCGCCCAAGGTGCGCGGGGGAGCTCCCGGCGCTGGAGGCGTGAGACACTCACATCCCATGCGACTGAAAGGAGCCGCGGCCCGGACAAAAAGGAGCCGGGGGCCGGACAGAAGGGACGAGCGGCCGGGACAGAGGTAAGGTTGGGATTAATTTGTTATTTTTGCCTGTGGCCCCCATACGCCTGCCTGTGGCCCCCTAATACCTCTGCCTGTGGCCCAATACGCCTGCCTGTGGCCCCCATACGCCTGCCTGAGCCCCCATAAGCCTGCCTGTGGCCCCCAAATGCCTGCCTGTGGCCCCCATACGCCTGCCTGAGCCCCCATACTCCTGCCTGCGGCCCCATACGCCTGCCTGAGCCCCCATAAACCAGCCTGTGGCCCAATAAGCCTTCCTGAGACCCAATACGCCAGCCTGTGCCCCCACACGCCTGCCTGTGGCCCCTAAACGCCAGCCTGTCGCCCCATACGCCTGGCCTGTGGCCCCTATACGCCTGCCTGTGGCCCCATGCGCCTACCTGAGCCTCCATACGCCTGCCTGTGGCCCTACACGCCATCCTGTGGCCCTATACGCCTGCCTGTGGCCCCATACGCCTGCCTGTGGCCCTATATGCCTGCCTGTGGCCCTATACGCCTGCCTGTGGCCCTATACGCCTGCCTGTGGCTCTACACGCCTGCCTTAGCCCCCATATGCCTGCCTGAGCCTCCATATGCCTGCCTGAGCCCCTAGCTATATACCTGCCTGAGCCCCTATAGCTATATACCTGCCTGAGAGTGACCCTATATCTATATACCTGCCTGAGTGCCCCTATATTTATATACCTACCTGTCTAAGGGGACAATATATACCTGTCTGAATGAGGAGACATATATACATATACCTGCCTGACTGAGAGGGCATATCTATATACCTGTCTGACTGAGGGGACTTATATACTTATAAGTTAGGGGTTGCTGGAACTGTGAGGATTCTAAGATATTTGTGTCCAAATCCTCAGGGACAAGTCGTGGCCGGGAGAAATCAGCATGAAGGTGTGAACTGGATGGGGAAGAAAAGGGAAAGTGAACGACGCTGATCAGAAAAGACGTCTCCTGTGAGTCACTAAATGTAACTGCATTGTAATCACTTATATGTCTGCAGAGCCTACATACAACTAGTATCTACCACTATCTGGTCACTGTATGGCGGTGGTATATGTCTGTAGAGCCTGTGTACAGCTGATAGTCACATGTGGGGGTTGGGTTCGGTCAGGGTCTGGCAGGATTATTTGATCTTTAAGTAGTAATAGTTTAGGGTCTTGGTTTTGTAGTAGTGTTTTTAGTAACAATCATTTATCTGGTAGATTTGCTCCATGTTTCGGTGGATTATTTGTTGACTGTTATTTAGGAGTATTACACTGTCATACGGAGGGGAGCGATTTTGAAAACGCAAATTTGTCAGCGCTGATTTTCATTGTGCAGTGACTGCTGAGGAGATGGGCAGGATCTATGTGGAATGTGCAGAAAATTAGTGACAGGACCTGGCGCAGGGGCGAGAGGACCTGGCGCAGGGGCGAGAGGAATTAGTGTGTGTGTGTGGGGGAGGGGGGGGGGGGGCATTTTTTGGGGACAAGGGGGGGGTACCCCTTTGGCCTGTACTTGCCTGGGGCCCAAAATGCCTTGTCCCCCCCCTGAAAACTAACAAAATATTTATTGCGTTTAAGAAAACGGGGTCAAAAGGGTAGAAATTTTTTGGGGCCCGGGATATAGGACAAAAAGGGGAATTAATATTTTGCAGTTTTTTTAAAACTGTACAGCATCCCTTTAATTTTAAAGGGGCCCCTTTTTAAACTTTAGGTCAAAAATTTTGGAAATTTTAAATTTTGGGTACCCTAAATTTTTTTCAAAAAATTTTCTTTATTGTTTTTTCTTTCCCCCGATCCCCTAAAATGAAGGCCCCAAACCTTCCCTATCAGCAGCTTTACCCAATCTGAACAGCTCCCAAAGTCTTCAGTATTTTATCTTTTGTTACTGTTGGGAATATTCAATTGCATGAAAAAATTAAAAAATTTCTGGTCATAATTTTCCTGTTCCAAATGATATAAACCTATAAAACCCAAAGGCCCTCAGTTTTTCTTTTCCCCTATCACTTTCTGCCCCCTCAAAAACAGGGAAGAAAAAACCACCTAAAGGTTTATTTTTAAGATAGTTTTATTGAGTAAATTGAAAAATCAAAATTTTTTTAAGCAAAACCGGGGTTTAATGGGGGGAAAACCTGAAATTGAATGGTTTTTAAATATCTATGTATTTTTTAAAGACTTTTCCCCAATAATCAGTTATTATTTGGGGGGGTTTCCAAATCACCCTGGTTGGACAGTGCATATTGCAAATAAGAATAATTAACCCTTTATCCCAAAATTAAACGGGAAATTTAAAAGGAAATAGGGACCAAAACGGGTTAAAACCTGACCCGAACCTGATACTTGATGGATTCTTTCTTTTTCCCATTAGGGCCCCCCTTTCCCACTACACCATTTCCAGACAATGGTGATAAACCCAACCAAGGGCCTCTACGATTAGAATGTGCACCCCGGCCCTTTGTAGCCCCCTTTTTTGAACCCCCTGAAGAAAATCACAGGATACAATTTAGTTACCAAACTAGCTGGAGGCCTCATCAAGGCCTTTGTGGCTTACATGATTGTACAAATTTTTTACACCCTTTCCAAAATTGCTCAAAATTTTTTATGGCTCTTTTTCGGGCCCAGGGTGTAATAGAGACAAATAAAATTTCCCAAATATGCTGCATTAAAAATTAGTACTACAGTATATAGTACAAACAATCACATATTTAAAGGGGATTTCCGGAAAAGATCTTTTCCTCTCCCGCTTGCCCAGGCAAATGTCCCAAAAAATCACTCTGGAATCATGAAGCGGGAGGGGAAGAGGGGGGGGGCGAGTGGGGGGTGAGGGATCCAAGGGAGCGTCTCAAAACTTAAGTGGGAAAAAAAAAACCAAATCCCAACAGTGGATTCTAAAAAAAGCAGACACAGGCTCATAAAACGCCCTTTTCAGGGGGACCTTATTGCCCAAAATGTTATTAAACAAAATTTGGGAAACTGAAAGAGAAAAGAGACCCCACACAGCCCAAACAAGAGAGGCAAAAGGGTTTTTGTACATTTCACTAAATAAAAAAAACTATAAATTGTGGCTTCTTTTGGGACAAAAGACAAAAGCTTTTCTCCACAGCAATTTAAAAACTTTTTCATGTTCCCCTGTCCAAAACAAAAAAGCAGGGATCTAAACAAATTACAACTATTTTTTTCTGTATACAAAAGAAAACATATTGCTAAACCCCGGTGGGCCAAAAACTTCCTGCCCGGGGTATCTCACCCAAAAAAAGCTCTCTCGCGCAAGCCCTCCACTCTTGTCAGGCCGAAACAATAGACGCTTTGAAAATAACCAAGGGGATGTAAGGGAAAAATGTAGCTCTTTCAGACTGTTAATTTTTGAAAACACATATATTTAGAAAAAAGGGGTTAAAAAAACCCATTTGGAGGGTCCCACGTCAACATTACATCGGGGCAAAAAACCCCTTTTTAAATCCAAATAATTTTGGGGGAAAAAATCTAAACCCTTACCCCGCCCCAGGGCTATTTTTATTTTTTGTTTTTGTTTTTTCCTCTTTGTCTTCCAAGAGCCATAACTTTATTTTTTATTTTTTACAAATCATATGGAAAAGCCCGTTTTAAAGGGAAAAAAGATGTAAATTTTTAATTTACCATTGACCGGTTTAAAATTAAATTTTCTAAATAAACTGGGAAAAAAAAATTTAATAAAATTTTGTGCCCCTTTTTTTTAATGGTTTTTGAATTTTTGGGGGTTCACTTTTTTATTACAAATTTTAATATTTTCTGTATTCTAATTGGGCTGTAAATTTTTTGGTGGGGTGCCAAAAAGTAAGTTTTTAAAGTGGAAAAAGGGAAAAAAAAGGGACATTTTGGGCCCCAAAGAAAACAACAACAACACACTCTACCAGGGAAAAAAAAAGTAAAAAAAAATTATGGTTCATGGGAGATGAGGAAAAAACTGAAAATACAAATTATAAAATAGCTATGTTATTAGGGGAATAAACCAGGTAAATGTAATTTGTAATATGATTTGAATGATGTAGTAGAAAATATATTATTGTTTAAATAAAAATTTTCTCCCAAAAATTTTTTTGGGGGGCTTTACTTCTGTACTATGTTTTTAGAAAAAATACAAATTGGGGAAAGTAATTAATAATAATTAAAAAAAGCAAAAAATAATTTAAATTTAATTTAAATTTTTATAAAATAATAAACAGCCCTCATTAATCATCAGAATGCATGATGATGAAAGGGATTATTATTATTATTTTAATAACATTATTTCTTATTTGTGTAAATATATAAACTTTTCTCTACAGAACTAATTGCATTAAGAATAGGTTAGTCGACTTCTGGTGTACAAATTGGTTTGGGGAAAAAGAATTTAATTATACCTTATTGATGCCAGCAGTTGGTATTTTGCTTGTCTAATTCAATGAGAGTAAGCCCCATACCGAGTCCATTCATTTAAAATACGTATTTCAAACTGAGGCGTGAAAAGCAGTGGGGTGTTGAATATACAATTAATGTCACCCTTTGTGGTAAGTTTGCCAATTTAAGTATTTGGAAACGCACTGTTTGTCTTATTTTGTTTTGCTAAAACAAAAGTTCTGTTTTCTTCACCTCAACAAGAATATTTCCTGTAAAGTGTAAAAATTTCTCTTTACATGGCTGGTAATTACAGTCAATGACTGACCACGTAACCACATGAAAAAAGCAGAGTTATGCTGTCAGGATGCAAAATTACATGGCACTTCATAGTTCTACTGCTATTTTGTTGTATTGCTTTTCTGGGGCTCAGTTGAACCCTGACTGACTGGATGATTGACAAACCTATTGATATGTAATCAATGTCTCTCCTGTGACAGCCCTTATAAATTTCAACTCAGAGGTCTGCATGTGGATCCTAATGTAAGAGATCTAAACATCAACACACTGGCTGGCATTTTGGGACTTTATAATCATACTGGATGTTACTGACTATTATCGCTGTATAAAGCATTGGTTTTGGCCTCACGGGAATTTCGTTCAGTTTTTGGGAAAACCCGTTATAAAAAGGATGTGATGGAGCTAGAAAAGTTCAAAGATGAAAAACCAAACTAAAAAGGGAATGAGCATCTTAGTTATGGGGAGATTTTTAAAAGATTTAAAATTTATTTAGTCTTGAGAAAAGATGGTCTGGGGGGACATGATTAATTTTATATGTATAAAATGGCCCCTAAAAAAAAAAGTAAGGGAATAGCTTTTTCTGTAAAGCCCCACAAAAGACAAGAGGACATTCTTTTCTTTGAAGAAAAAAGGATCAATCTCCAAAGAAAACCCTTCTTCACTATGAGAACGGAATTTTGGGGAAATACCTTCTTAAGATGGAAACCCCACAGGAACCGGTGAGAGTTTAAAGAAAGGCAAAGAAACTCCTAAACAAAAGAATTTTAATACAAATGAGCTATATAAAAATCTGACCCAGTCTGTGACTCACTGGGATCAAAAATAAATTTTTCCCTAGAGCAGAGTGGTTTTTGCCTTATGGGTTTCAAACCTTTTCATTATAGGGGAAACTAAGTTTTAAAAAACCCCCCTATCCCCTCCCTTTCATTACTATTTCCCACCTTTTTGGTTGGAAATTGAGGGACATAGTTTTTTTTTAAACTGTACTAACTACTGAAGGAAATAATATTTGTTCCTTGTGTTTTGTGTAAGTTTGCCCCACTGACAAAGACAGAACGGGCCCATAATTTTAAGGTTAGGGTTTAATTTTTTTTATTAAGATAGAATACCAAAATAAAAACCAGAAAAAACACTTGTATAAATTAAAATAAATTTATTTGGATTTTGTAAGAAAATAAGTATTTGATCCACTACCAACCAATGAGAAATTCTGGCTATACAGACCATTGTTCTCCAATCAACTCGTTACCTGCATTAAAGACACTGCCCTTAAATATCACCTTTTTTAAAGATCCTGTCCCCCAACTCTATTAATCAGTCATCTCTAAACCCCTACAACATGTCAAGAACAGAGAGCTTTCTAAAAAAGTCAGGGGGAAGCATAGCCTCAAAAGCTGGGAAAGGGGGGTACAAAACCGGGTGAAAGGAGACAACTGCTGGTGGGTAGTAAAAAAAATGGGAAAACATACAAAATGATGTTTAAACAACACGATTTGGGGGGACCATCAAAAACTCACCTCGTGGGTATCTTGATCTGAGAAGGTGAGAGATCGCCCAAAACTACATGGGGGAAAAATTTTTAATGATTATGTTGATTACAATTTTTTATCGACAAAGTTGAAATCGGCCGGTTTTACGTTGACACGCATTAAAATTTTTTGGTTAAAAATCTGTGCATAATCTATTAAATTGCGCCATTTTCGGGGCCTTCCGTCATTTTGGGCGGCCAGCAAATCACTTACAGAAAGAGCAAGGGTGAGAGTGTTTGGGACCTCATGAAGGGGTTATGGTTGCGATTGGCTGGAAAAATCACAACCTCGTTTACTAGAAAGCCCTTCCGTTTTTGTCGTGTGTGTCAGTATCTCAAAGCAGTAGGACTGCGTTGCCCCCTGTGCAAAAGCTTTACGAAATTTTCTATTGTTCACAAGAAGTCTAATTTTAGCTGTATCCTTAAACCAGTTAGATCAAGATTTTTTCAGATTTTAGGTAGTTAGGCAAAATTTTAAAAGACATCTAACCCCTGTAAAAGTCCGGGAGGGGCAGGGGGGGGGCCCGCGGGCGAACCAGACACCTTTAAAAGAATACTGGATTTTTTTAAAGCAGACATTGCATTGCAATAGCTTTATTA
>JAODAL010053880.1:0-24986 GCA_025379985.1 Phyllomedusa bahiana | reverse complement strand
CGATTCGGTCACTTCGACAAATTTTTCGACAAAATTCGTTTTTTTTCCCGAATTACTTCGGAAACGAATCGCGTTAAAAAGCAGCTTTTTCCAGGCTGCACAGAGCCAAAAGGTGCGGTAAAAGTTGTGCCATGCTTAAATATGCAGAGGGTGTTTGGGTTTTGGTCTTCAAAAATATGTTGTTTTTAGTATGCACGCGATGATGCCGCTGCTTTTAGAATTTTTTTACTAAAAAAATTCCTGGGACTTAAAGGGCAAAATGCCCAAAAAATTTGAAGCGGGAATGTAGCCTGATAAAGAAATGCCGTGAAAGCGGGAAAAAAGCAAGAAGAGCTAGGTGGAACATCAGTGACAGAGAGGGAGGTGACGGGGGGCAGCCACAGCAGCTGGGGTCGGCAGTGGCCAATGACTTTGAGGTGGCAAAAACAGGGGAAGCCCAGGGGAAAATGTTGGAGGGAGGTCACGGAAGCAGCAGTTTTGAGGTCAGGAAAGGGCCAATGCTTTTGGGAGGTGGAAAAAACCGAGGAAGCCACAAAATGGCAAAAATTGACTGAGGCAGAGGTCCACGGCGGCGCAGCATAAGGTCAGGCAGTGGACAATGACACAGTGGGGAGGACATGGCAGCAGCCACGCAGCAGCTGGGTAGCAGTGGCAAATGAAACGTGGGGGATGTACGGCAACAGCAACGCAGCAGCGATGTGCTTAGAGTGCAAAAATGACAGAGTGTTGGGTGGGTGGCAATACCAGCCCCTGGTAAAGATGGTGGTGGCGATGGGAAATGGCAGCAGATGTGGGCATCAGGCGGGGGGCGGCATCAGAATGGGGGCTGAGGAGGTAGTTTAAACCAGATGACCCCTAAAGATTGGTGTTGGAAATCTGGCCGATCCACCCCTGTTCATCTTGAAAAAGGGTTTTCATCTTTTCCCATTTCCGTGGAAAGCGGGTTCTCCTTGGGGTCGAGGGCCCCCCGCCGCATTGAAAACACCCCTTGTTGCACACTACTGGCCGGGCAGGACAGCTTCTCCCCCTGCAAACTCGGCAATTTTTGCGGCCCAAAATCCGTTTGGTCCCCAGTAGCCCAGCGGTTTTCTAACGGGTGGCAGAGTGCTGTCCAAGTAGGCCAAAACCCTGTTGCTTCAGGGACTGCCCCAGGCCTGCTGCTGGCGACTGCCCTCTCATAGGCGGGGAAGGAAGCTGTACAGTGACCCCAGATTAGGTTACTTGGATGGGTTGGTACTGCTCCTACCCCCCCACCTTTTCCCCCAGCACCCGCGGCAGTGCGTGAGCGCTGGGAACCCCCCGGTCAGCCCTGTCGAGGAGGGACGATCCCCGCACATGGGCGCGGCCCAAATGTTTGGGGATTTCCTATGTATTTGGTTTGTCTTCCCTTCATTAGCGGGGAAAAAAAGGCCCCCTTTTTGGCCCGGTGCGAGGGGCCCAATAGGGTGGAGACCCAGAAGTCATCCCTCTGCCGGTGCTGACTATTCGGCTGTCACTAGCAGGAAAAATAGTGCTGCGGGCCCAATCGACAATGACTCGAGGGGTCCGCCTCCATTTCCACTGATACTGCCCGGTTGGGGGTCATTCCCTCATTTCCTCATCTCCTCCACCTCCCCCGCTGTTTGCTCTCCTCTTTGTACCGGGGTGAAAATCCACTATTTCCCAGACAATGTTCTCTCCAATGCCCTCCCCTCCTCCTAACATTTCAGTCCCCCCCGGACTATGTGGCCACGAGATGTAGTCGCCAGTCTCCAGCCCCCTGCCAGACAGATTTTTCGCATTGTTCAGGAATAAAGATTGGAAGATTTATTCACCCCGTGCCCTGGCGATGACAAATAACGTGCCCCCTCGAAGGGCCCCTAACAAACGGCAGGTGTACGCATGAGGCCACTGGTAAAATCAAAGTTAACAGGGGGTACTTCTGTTGCTTGGATCACCCAAAAATCGTTAATGGCCTTTTATTTCTTTACAGTGGCCCCAAAATGTGCAGGCTGGTTTCCCAGCGGGTGGAAAATCGATATCAGGTGTGTTGGGGGGGCCGTTCTCCCCGCTGCAATTGAGGGGGTGTTCCTGGCTTTGACGAATGGATAAAGTGCATGCACATTTTCCTGGCCATTTTCAGAATGTTTGAAGATCGGGGGAAGACTTCGGGAATTTTCCAAAAAGATTAACATGTGCGCCATGCGGGGTGCATGGCCCATCCCCCCCTGGGAGTGCGGAAAACTGTTCCTCCCATTGTCCGTCCAGGGTTCCCGTTTTGCATTGGGGCGCGGGGGGAAACCACCAGATTTCTTGCGCATGAGCGGAACAGTTCCCCCCTGTGTGACTTCGTTCGCCGGGGGCAACCGGTTGTGAACTGCGTGACACCGCGTGCCCTACACTATGGGATGGAGCAGTTTTGGGAGGTTAGATGGTGGTGGGGAGGAGGAGGGGACTGGGGGTGCAGCAGTTTGACAACGTGGGGGAGGGGAAACGACGTCTCTGTCAAGGTTTTTGGTGTGCCTGGGCTGGAAAACAATTCACCCAGTGGGCCGTAAAGGGTGTAATGGCGTGACCGTATTTTAACAGCTCCCCGACTTTCCCCGCGCCCCGGGACTTTAAAAACGATAAGTAAAGGATGACCAGCTTTGTTTTTTTTTAATATTTATGAAGTGCTGGTCGCCTTTATGGAAAATAAAAATTAGGCTTTGGAAAAGCCCCATCTCGGTGGCACAAGCCATTTTTCTCTGAACGGTTTCAGAGTCCCCATTTTTAAAGGGGGGACTGCGTACCAAACAATTGGACAGGAGCACGGTCAGCTGCTGACCTTAGGATGGTTGGACCTTTTCTGTTGTCTCTTTGCAATCGCCTCGCGAACGACTGCTGGCGCCCCTTTTAGTAGCGGGAGCAGGAAGCATCTGGCCGGGAGATGTGTCAAAGAGAAAAAAACTCCCCTTTGCAGGGTGGGGGGCCTTGACTGGCTGAAAAAGGATGCGTAATGGGGCTGCTGTGCTGCTGTTTTGGGGGCGGAGGATGGACCCCAATCTGGCCACATTTTCCCAGCCCCCCGGATAGTGACGTGCTTTTGTTGCGCAGGGCCCTGGTGCCAAGTTAGTTTCCCCGGCCCGCTTACTTTCTCCTAAGATTCTCTTTTTCCCATATTCGGCTCCTGGTGTCTTAGCAAAGAATGCCACCCGGAGTATCGGAATTTTCTTGCCAACGCTCTGCACTGATGACTACTGCCCCGCTGCCCCGGGTGAGCCCCCGTGCTGCTACTTTTGGACCTGCGAAGCGGGTTTTTTACCCGTGGCCCCTTGGTCGAACCTAAAACTGGCTATCCTGTGACTCACGGCCCACGACCCCCTTGTGGGGTGTGCTGCTGCCCGCGCGCAAGCTGAGCCCTCTTTCGACGTGATAAAACTTGCCCCCCCGGTCCAAGTCGGGGGCGGCTACATCTATCTATTTTGGGTTTTATCGTCATGTTTTTCCCCATACCGGTCTTGGTATGCCCAGGTTTACCTCTCACAACATGACCTCCCATGCCCTCTCCACATCTTTTACTTTTTCCGCCCACTGAAAAGCAGGTGATATTGGCCCCCTTTCTTCGCTGCCAAGTAGCTGCTGACTGCCCCCCTCAAAATTTTTCATCTGCTATATAGTGGCGCTGAGCCGACCCAAAAGTAGATCTTGGCTGAGGGAACGGATGGGCAGAGGCGGACTGAGGACAGTGGGGCCCCTGACCCGCCCCGGGCCCTGCCAATAATGGTTGTGTCTTAGGTTCCCCCGACTCTTTGGGGGGTTTTTGATGTCTCTGGGGGAAGAGGTGACCGAGTCAACCAATCAAGAACCCCCGGGGTTTTTGGGAACAAACAACGCCTTAGATGACAGCGGCAGTTGTGGGTCACCCAGTGACCCCTGTGCGACGTCCCCCCTTTCTGTGGCGACCCGGGCCTGTTCCAGGGAAAGTTTGTGCCCCTGCCCCCTACAGGTGCAGAGCCTGCCACCTCTCTGTTGAAAAACTGAATGTTCTAAAATTTTACAGAACTGTTTGATGTGATATCTGTATATGATAAAAATTTCACCCTGTTTTTGACTCCAAAAGAACCCCGTAACAAGCTTGGGGAACCCCTTTGGGTTAAATTTCGCTCCCAAATGGCCAGGAAAATTTACTTGTATGTGTGTTTAAAAACACTGTGTTTTACTAAATGTAAAAACACAAAAAAAGGCTTTAATTTAACCTTCGGACATAAATTAGGATACAGGAAAAAAGTATTTTATTTTTGGCGTTTTAAAAAGACGGTTTATTTTTGTCAGCACCCAGAAAAAACCGTTAATTAAAACCCCGGATGTAAATTGCGAAAGAATTGAGCCGCACAAATAGTAGCTTTTTAGGGTTACAATTTTATTTTTCTAGCCAAAAAAACAAGAGTACGTTTAATTAACTTTGCTTGTGAATTAGGCTACAGGCAAAATTTATATATTTTGGGGTTGTATAAGGCGGGTTTTTTTTTGTCAGCAAACCCGCAAAAAAACGTTAAATTAACCTGGTGTAAATTGGCCCAAATAATTGAGCCCACAAATAGTAGTTTGTAGCGTGTTACAATTTATTTTTTCTACCCACACAACAAGAGATACATTGTAAAAAACCTTTGCTTGGAATTGGTCAGGAAAAATTTATTATTTTGGCTTTGGGAAAAAAGACGGTTTATTTTTGTCAGAAAACCAGCAAAAAACGCTTAATTAACCCCTGGATGTAAATTGGCAATAGAAATTGAGCAGCCAAAATGAAGTGGTATTTTATTTTTTAAAAACGCTGTTTCTTTAAAGAATAAAAAAGGAATGGTTAGATCCCATTTGGGATATTGAATGTATATGCCTGCAGGGGCGCAACTGGTTTCAGACCCAATCCCCCCAAAAAATTAAAATAGAACATTAAGAGAACAGTCTTGAGAAAGCGGGAAAACCCCCACAGAAATCGCAAAATTAAAAAAATCAGTTCTTCATAAACAATCGCCCGGCAGCTCTTCCCTGATGGCACAGTAAAGGAGTGTGACTCCCGGGTCCCCCCCCGGACTTATATAGTGCGGTGAGTCAAGAATCCGCCGGTCTTGATTGGCTTACCTTGCCATGTATGCGGCTATGCCCTTTTTCCCTCCCAGAGTGCTTTGCCCATGTAGCGCCATGTGCCGCACCCATTTTATCAATCAAAAGCACACTTTTCCCCCCGAAGTCCCCCAAAGTTCGACTTCGTTGAAAAAGGTTTTCCTGAAATTTTAAAAAGAATTCCACTTCGTTAGAATCGATTGCCCTTCTAGTTGTGGTGTTGGGGAGGGAGTATGGAGTGGTAAGGGGAAACCTAGGGCATAGCTGTACGGGATGCAGAAGTCACTGCCAGGCCCTAAAGTCTGAGGGGGAGAAAAGGTCCCTCTGCCACATTGAAAGAAAGCAGTATTATAAACATGGCAATTTGGGCCCTTTTATAGATTTTACATCAGGGAACAGGAGCTTTAAAGGAACCTGTCCCCTATTTTTCCCCCCCTTTTGGGGGGACAGAAAAAGCTAGTGTCAGCCTGCTTTTTCCCCGCGCTTTTCCCCCCTTATTCTGAAAGTGCTGTTTTTGAGTATTTAGTGCTCAAATCTGCAGTTTTCAGCCAGAAAAGAGTCACTTAAAGAGTCCGTTTTTTCAAACCCCGCCCACCTGAGGCTAGCCCCACCCACCTCAACTGATAAACCTATTACTTTGAATAGGTAGAAACATGTGAATAACTGTTAGGCCATGTTCACACGGCTTAAATGGGCCGTATTTCGGTCCGTAATTACGCGCCGAAGTGCGCCAATTACGGGCCGAAAACGGCCCATTCATTACGGTAATTCACAGTTCTCATAGAGAACTATGGATTACGTCTCCTCACCCCGCCCGGCGAATCCGCCGGGCGGGGAAGATAATTCACCTGTCACTTTCTAGCGGCGTATACGCGCGCTAGCAGTGATAGCCCAATGGGCGGCAAATGTGTAGTGCCGCCCCCTGCTTACTCCCACCGCTCCGCCCCGTCCACACGGCGTAATTGCGGGGCGTAATTATGTCCCGCAATTAAGCCGTGTGAACATAGCCTTAGTGGGCAGGGCTAGCCTTTGGTGGGCGGGGCTAACACCTGAATGAATAAGATTTGAGTATTAAATGCTCTAAAACTACAGTATCTTACAGAATAAGGGACACAGCGCTGGAAACAGCAGGTCTGTCACTAGCTTGTGCTGACCTCAGAAAGGGGGGGCATAACCTATGTGACAGTTTCCCTTTAAGTTATACTTCTGGGCACACTCCATATACAGCGGATGCCAGCTGTTAACTACAAATGAAATTTACCATCAGCAGCCGGGTTCACCACTTAGTGCAGAAATATTATCTAAACTGCTAAATGCTTTGTGCCATGGGGTAATAGATGATCGCAAGTATTGCATTATCCTACAGAAGCAATTACATGTTTGAGTCCCTTAGAGTTAAGTTAAATAAAGTATTTCAAAGGTTTTCAAAATTTCTATGAAAAAAAACAGAAAATGTTTCCTATTTATCCCATAAAAAATAAACATATTTGGTACTGGCATACTAGTACTGGCCACATCACTAGAAACCACACAGAATAAACGCCATAGGAAAACAATCTAGTAAAAACATAAAAACATATAAATTCTCTTTTGTCAAAGTCATACCGATACATCTTGACTAAAGTTAACATATAATAAGTACCACACTGTAAACTATATAGTAATATAGTCCAAAAAACAATGTTGGAAATGTGCTTTTTCTTATTCCATCCCACTAATATTTTGCTTTTCAATACAATACAGGATACATTTTAATGTAACCATTAAAAAAAAATACATCTCATGTCACAAAAAGAAGTCCTCGTGGCTATTGCAATGGAAAAAAAAAAATGAAAACACCATTGTGAAAAAATTGAGAAGTTGGGAATAAATTATACTGGTTTCTTGGTAACTATTTGTATAGTTATGTGGAATTTTTGTTAAGTAGATTTTTGGATTTCTGGTGTGAATTTTTAGTGTTTTATGTTGTGTAATCATAATCATATTAGTTATATCTGCCATGATTTTGACTTCTTTTTTTTTCAGTGCAAATTTTACAAACAACAGCACAGATACCGACTGAAAAACAAGGAGAGGTGGATGATTTTCACACAGAAAAATACTGCATGTGAACATGTTCTGAAAGGACCCATTGTCTTCTTTTGAGTACTGGACCACATTGGCATTAAGGTTGGAGGTGCAATTCAATGGAGTCCTCAATTTCTCAATAAGAAGTATCATTCATCTTACTTATAAAATTTAATAAAATACTTGCCATATATATATATATATATATATATATATATATATATATATATATTATATATATTTATATATACACACACACACACACATATTCATTTTGCTACAGTAGACGTGAGGATCCTCACTGGTTGTGAGAAAATATTTAAGCTCCTTTCACAATGCATGGTATGGTTAATGTTTCCAAAGACTCCCATTACCCAATAGGGGTGAAAGTGTGTCATTTTGAACTCTGTTTGGGGGGAATCTGTTGAGGTTTGCGGGATCGAATAGTTGAGAAAGCTGCACTATTCCATAGAACTGGATGCTGTATATCATGTATTAAAATCTTTTTTAATAAGAAGCCCTATGTATGTCAGATGGCACTTATTGCCAACCAACATTAGTGGATATGGAAGCTAAGAACTCAGATGCACCCTGTAAAAGTGCATTGACAAAGCAGAGACAAAATACTGGTCGGATTTATCGACTGGTATTTTGTTTTTTTGGCACGTAGGGGGGCGGCTTTTGTCTGTGGTTTGCGGATTCAAGCCGTCCCTCCTTCACACCCGCAGGTTCATGTTCTGCCCGAATACCGGGCGGAGGAATAAACATGTTCTAAGTCTTTAGGAACGCCGGCGGTGACAAAAAACATCCGGCAGTAAATTCGTGCAGTGAGGACTGCTGCACGGATTTTCTATTTAAATCAATGTAAAAGGCTGACAGTCGCTTTACAGACAGTTTTCAAATCTGAAAACCGTCTGTAAAACTGACTGAAAATCCTGCCGTGGGGACAAGTCCTAAGACACAGAATAAATAGAATCTACTAAGAGCTGCAAAATGAAACCAAGCGAATAATTTGCACGCTGGCCCAGTGATTCTACAGTAGGCCAGATTCCTGGTGTGAATAGTAACAGTATGCACTGTGCACTTATTATTACCAACATAGCAATAATACACAATAAACTCCAGCAATAAGTAATTAAGTGTTATATTAACTGAAATGTAACAGAGATGTGTCATACACACAAGATACAGGAAGTTATGAACTCTGCTTCTCTGTGACTCTTCAGAGTGTTTGCACAAAGATCAGAAATAGTTGTTGAAAGGAATGTCATTACTTTAGTGCTTACCTTGCATGACAGCCAGGAGACTGTACATCACTAGATAACCCTTGGGGTTGTTACAGCACTGCAAAAAGCTTGGAGTAAATGTGCCCCATCCCCACGGACCCTCTCGGTATTCCTCATCTATATGGTGGGATTGCAAGTCCTCCTTCACTCCATCTGTAACCTTACTTATTCCTTTATCAATGGATTGTAAATCCACTTCACCTGAGGAGGTGAATGCAGGATTGTCTATGCCTTCTTCCATGACAAACACTTGACAGTCTAACCTGGGATGTGTGGATGAGAACAGCTTCTTAAAAGATCCTTTGACAGGCAGCAGTGCTCCTGAGAAGTTATCTGTGCATGGTGCACATGTCCTTCTGCAGCTTGGCAAGTGAAGCAAAACAAGATTATCCTGGTAAGACTTGCGTTGAGTCATAAGGAAGGTGGAGACACCTTTTCTTTTTTTTTCTGGCTGGAGTTTGGGGTGAACTCACGTGCCAGGGAGAAACACCCCTCCTTCCCTTTATCTCACTGGTGTCTCTGTCTCCCCACCTGAGGGCATGGATCACATGAGCAGACAACACCTGCACCTGTCCTCCTTCTCCACCTCCCTTTCCTCCTCCTCCTACAGTGCACATCCCTTGCATTCATGGACTGTATGCTCACATGATGATTTTGTATGAAACGCCCTGGTTTGGGCACAGAAAGCAGAAGTCTTGTAAATAACATCTGTTAATATGTGTGTATTTAATGACCCACATGCTTATGACTTCCACCTATTAATTATTTACTTATAGGTATGAGCTGTAAGCAAAGATCATAGCAGATTGCTGGAACTGTGTTACTAAAAGCGATCACAGGTAGTTAGGAATGGATCCTCTTCCTTCTCACTCTAGATGTGTCATGCAAGCTTGAATAAAAATGTGAATTTCCTATTCACTGCAAAACAACTTGGCATGGCCAGTGAGTGATTATACTCTAAGGCCATGTTCACACGGTGTATTTGCAGGGCGTAATTACGCCCCGCAATTACGCCATGTGGACGGGGGCGGGGCAGGAGCGGGGGAGTGAGCGAGGGGCCGGCACTGCGCCGGCCCATAGACAATCACTGCTAGCGGCGCGTATACGCCGCTAGAAAGTGACATGTCAATTATCTCCCCGTCCGGCGGATTCGCCGGGCAGGGAGAGGAGACGTAATCCATAGTTCTCTATGGCTAGGTTCACACGGCTTAATTGCGGGGCGTAATTTCGCCCCGCAATTACGCCGTGTGGACGGGGGAGGGGCGGGAGCGGGGGAATGAGCGGGGGGGGGCGGCACTTCGCTGGCCCATAGACAACCACTGCTAGCGCCGCGTATACGCCGCTAGAAAGTGACATGTCATTATCTCCCCGCCGGCTGGCTTCTATGAGTAATCGTGAATTACCGTAATTGAATGGGCCGTTTTCGGCCCGTAATTGGCGCACTTCGGCGCGTAATTACGGACCGAAATACGGCCCATTTTAAGCCGTGTGAACATGGCCTATGAGAACTGTGAATTACCGTAATGAATGGGCCGTTTTCGGCCCGTAATTGGCGCACTTCGGCGCGTAATTACGGACTGAAATACGGCCCATTTTAAGCCGTGTGAACATGGCCTAAGGCTACGTTCACACGGCCTAAAATTGGACGTATTTCAGTCCGTAATTACGCACTGGAGTGCGCAAATTATGGCTGGAATACGTCCTAGTCATTAAAGGGGTTGTCTCGCTACAATGATTGGGTTTTAATTTAAAGATCTTTAAAAAACAAGCAGCTTTGCAATATATGTTCATTACAAATGTTCTACTGATTTTGAGCTAGCCCTGTTAGTATTACTACATCTAGCTTCTCAATCTTATAGTAGCTGACCTGTTGATCCTTATCTTACTGGCTGTCAGGTCTTGAATGACTCATCACCTTTGAAGACAGGTTCAGAGCAGAGAGCCCTCCCCACAGAATGCTTCTGGAGTGGAGGGAGGAGGAGGAGGGAGGGGGAGGGAGGACTCTGGCGTCTGTGTCTGAGCTGCCTGGAAAAACCATGTGTGAGCCTGCTTACTACTGCTCTCTACACAGATAGATGTGACAGCAGTGACCCTGTCTGTTACTATAATCAAGATATGTCTTTGGAACTGTGACTATACTAATACTATACAAATCAGGGGGCATGTGAATACTTTATGTTCTCCTGTATTAGGGGACACATCCTGAGTATAGTAACAATGCCCTTGTTGTTGCTGGAGATGTGGAGACTTGTAAGCTAAGCAGGGATATAGGAACACTTCATCCTCTCTTTCTCTAATTAGCACACAGCTTCATATTCCTCTCTACACTCATAGATCAGCCCTCTCCTGCAACAGACCTAGGCAGGCACACACAGTGTGAACTCTGAGAGCAAACCACCACCCCCCTCCCACTGTATAGAAGTTACTTATCTGCCTGTGTGCTGATGGGAGGGGGGAGAGGGAGCAGAACAGACAGACCAAGAAGCACACCCCTTAGTTCAACTTACCAGGGACACTGACAGGCTGAAAGCTCGTAATGAGACAACTCCTTTAAGGTAATCCACAGTTTTCATAGAGAACTATGGATTACGTCTCCTCTCCCTGCTCGGCGAATACGCCGAGGGGTGAGATAATTGACATGTGAATTACTAGCGGCGTATACGCGCTGCTGGTAATACAAGTCGATGGGCCGGCGAGGTGCCGGTCCCCCGCTCCCACCCCTGGCCACACGGCGGGATTGCGGGGCGCTATTATGCCCTGCATTTAAGCCGTCTTATTATGGACATTTAAAATGACTAAATTCCCACTGCATAATCTGAGCTACAAGGTGATAACTTTATAGCCTCATACTGCCATGTTTACCTGGAATTGTGTCTCTTCCAATGTGAAAATGTTGGGCCATCCAGAGAGCTGCACCTGACATGAAATTTTCAACATTTAGTTCCCTTATATATAAGGACCATTGTATATAAAAGAGGAAAATAATTGATTAGATCGACTGATCAAATCTCACATTTCATTTGTATAATTCAAGTTAGACAACAATAGTTGAAAGCTCATTGATAGTTTTGATAAATTAGACTTTAAAGGGAACCTGTCACATAGATTATGCCCCCCTTTCTGCTGTTCCCAGCGCTGTGCCCCGTATTCTGTAAGATGCTGTAGTTTTAGAGTATTTACCCCTCAAAACTTATTCATGTGCAGGTGTTAGCCCCGCCCAACCAAGGCTAGCACCGCCCATCTGGCAGTTATTCACATGTTTCTACCTATTCAAGGTAATAGGTTTGTTTGTTGAGGTGGGCGAGGCTAGCCTCAGATGGGCGGGTTTTGAAAAAAACGGACTCTTTGAATGACTCTTCGAATGACTCTTCTGACTGAAAACTGCAAATTTGAGTATTAAATACACGAAAACTACAGCACCTTACAGAATAAGGGACACATCGCTGGAAACAGCAGGTCTGACACTAGCTTGTTCTGCCCTCAGCAAGGGGGGCATAATCTATGTGACAGGTTCTCTTTAAGAAGGTTTAGAGGTATAGTTTATAAAATGTTTCTGTAATCTGACATAGCCTCTATGCAGAAGGTAGCATAATTCTGGACATTGTGTACTTGTTTCATAGCTGATCAATGACTAGAACACTATTGTGTAATGTTTAGCAAGGATCACGTATTACTAAACACTAGCAACAGGATATAGCACTCTATGCTAGACTATGTAATAGAAACATCTCAGGGCATAAAATCCTCAGCTACTACTTCAATTAAGCAGTGATGTGGCATTGCTTTTGTATATATTACGTGAAGTAATATATTAAAACATCAGAAAATAATTCATTTTTCCATGTATTCACATCCATTGATTTCAGTTTCCCAAACTCATTTGGTCTATCACCTCTTTTCAAAGAAAGAATTACTCAGTGTCCCCTGGAAATCTACGTTCTTAAAGGGGAAAAAAAGATGAAGTGATAAATTTGAGGGTTTTTTATGTATCTATATTTTTAGCTACATCGTATGGTGCATTCAAACAGAAGTCATTCGTCACCCTCCTCAAACACCTAAGGGCTCATCCCCACGGCAAAGAACAAATCCCGGTCGGTTTATCTGACTGGTATGTGTCCGGGTGTAGTGCTGTCCTCATGGCCGCAGGGGGATGGCTTTTCTCCACGATGAACGGAGAAAAGCCCTCCCCCTTCCCATTGATATATTCACATTCCGTCTGAAAACCGGACGGCAGAATGAACATGTTCAATGTTTTTCGAATGGACGGCGGTTTGAAAAACCACCGGGCGGAAAACTCGTGCAATGTGGACTGCTGCCCGGGTTTTCCATAGTGGCCGGGTGTGTTTGTTTGCGTCCGGTTTTTCAGACGGTCTGCAAAACCGCAAACCGTCAGAAAAACCGTCCGTAAACTGGTGCCGTGGGTACATGCCCTAACTCTGCTAACATGCTACAGCGTAACATTCCATTCAGGGAGGATTATGTGTTGCTATTTAGCTACTGGGCTTGTTCACTGTTTAGGGGGCAGGCAAATCTAGTATTATATGAGCCGATTGCCCATCCACTTTCCATAGCAGATCATTAGCCACCCGCCTCTCCCAACAGAGCAGGAGACGCCCATCAGACTCCCTCCTTTGCACATGAGACTACTACCACCCCTCTGGATTAGTCCTGAATCCCTCGGAGGACCATATATCCCACTTTAGGAAGTACTGATTTGTATGATCTTTTACGCCTCTAGGGCGACATGTATGAATCTCGCCGCTTCGGAGCGCACATTTTCGCCCGATTTCAAGCGAAAGCTGCGCCTCATGTATGTCGGCGCCCGAGGTGCGCTCATACATGCGGTGTAAAGTCCACCGCGCCTCACCAGTGTGCGAGGTGCAGTGCGGGACTTGGCGCAGTGCGGGACTGCGCTAAGATTGCAGCCCGAGGAAGTGCGCTCACACTGCGGTGAAAGTTCCTGCAGCCCTCGCCATGTGTGAGCATCAGTGCGGACTTAAGCGCAGAAGGACTGCGCCTAAATGAATTCCGATTTGAGACAGGCTGAAAAACAGCGAGAAATCATTCAACATGTTAGTGAATAGCAAAAAGAGTTGTCTTTCAAATGAATGAATGAATAAAGTGAAAAATCAAAAGCTGTCTAAAAAGCGAATAAATGTCGTGAAAAAGTGGATCATCTAAAATTAAAGGGAAAATATATAAGATCGCTAAAGAAATAAATCTCAGCTCCGTGAGGCATGGAATATGAATCAAAAAAATCATTTTTATTACGTGTAAGACATTATCTGAAAAAGAGCTCAAACCTTCTAAAATAATACATAAATAAAATAACTAACAAAAAATCAAGAACGGCGCAACATCAGGAATTTGGATATTGAAAATTGCCGGGAAATACAGTATTTCAAATTCTGTAAGCGCTTCTCATTGGTCGGCATAAACCAGCCAATCAGAATACGAGCAACAGTGACCCATTACAACCTATGGAGTAGTATTGACCAATCAAATGCAAAGGCGGGACAGTTCAAATACAGTAAAAAAGTGCAGAAAGAGCTGATTGGTTGAGCTACGGGGCTTGGCTATCCCAGCCAATCAGAGCGCAAGCTACTTTGTCCCATTGTAGTCTACGGAGAGATCGGGGAATGAAATCTCGGCTCTCAGCGCCGTGCGGCATGGAGTATGATTAAAAAAATATTTTCTATTAGGTGTAAAACATTCTCTGAAAAAGAGCTGAAATCTTCTATAAACATGCATAAATAAAATTACTAACAACGCGTTTGTCGCCGAGACCGGCGCTACATCAGGAATTGCGATATTGTAAATTGCCGGGAATACAGTAATTCAAAATTCTGTAAAGGCTTCTCATTGGTCGGCAAAAACCAACCAATCAGAATGGAGCGACAGTGAGCATATAACCTATGGAGAAGTATTGACCAATCAATGCAAAGGCAGGACAGTTCAAAATACAGTAAAAAAGGCAGAAAAGAGCTGATTGGTTGAGACCAGACGGCAGATATGAATCACCAATCATATGTAGTGCATCTATTTTGAGTGGAGCAAGAAGGTCGATAGAAGGGTGCCCTAAAAGTTATTACTGTCTATGGGAAAATATTCTAGTACTGTGATTGTTGGGGGAAGAGGGGCTCGTCTTGCTTAGCCAATCAGCGGGTGAGCTACTTATCTTATAGAGTTCTATCTGGAAAAGAAATGCAATCTGTAATAAAACTGTAAATGGCAGAAATGAAATGATAAGACTCACAAAGTTGTACTGATCTCTATATAAAATGAACAATAATATGGGGGTGACTAAAAAAAAATATTAATTCAATAAATTCATTTTTATTTCTTTATTTTCGTTACACCCATACTATTGATCATTGGCTAATGAAATTAAAGAAATAAAAAATAATTTATTGAATTAATTTTTTTTTTCTCATTATTCCCATATTATTGTTCATTTTATATAGAGATCGGTACAACTCCGTGAGTATTATCATTTGATTTTGGGCATGTAAAGTTTTATTATAGATTGCATTAGAAAACCCATAAGAGCGTGCCGCTCTCCTTGTCCCAAATAACCGCCGCCTCTTTTAACTGAGCCAATCACAAACAGAGCTCGCTCTGCATTTCTTTTCCCCATAGAACTCTATGAGATAAGTAGCTCACCCACGATTGGCTAAGCAGGATGAGCCCCTTTTCCCCCAACCTATCACAGTACTAGAATATTTCCCATAGACAGTAATAACTTTTAGGTCACCCTTCTATTGCGCCCTTCTTGCTCCACTCAAAATATACGCATTACATATGATTGGTGGATTCATATCTGCCGCTTGGTCGCAACCAAACAGCTCTTTTCTGCCTTTTTTACTGTATTTGAACTGTCCCGCCTTTGCATTTGATTGGTCAATACTTCTCCATAGGTTATAATGGGTCACTGTCGCTCCTATTCTGATTGGTTAGTTTCTGCCGACCAATGAGAAGAGTTTACAGAATTTGAATTACTGTATTTCCCGGTAATTTACAATATCACAATTCCCAATGTAGCGCCGGTCTCGGCGACAAACACGTTGTTAGGGATTTTATTTATGTATGTTTATAGAAGGTTTCAGCTCTATTTCAGATAATGTTTTACACCTAATAAAAACAAATGTTTTAATCATACTCCATGGCGCAAGGCGCTGAGAGCCAAGATTTCATTGCCCCGATCTCTCCATTGACTACAATGGGAGAAAGCAGCTCGCGCTCTGATTGGCCGGGATAGCCAAGCCCCCGCTAGCTCAACCAATCAGCTCTTTTCTGCATTTTTTACTGTATTTTGAACTATCCCGCCTTTGCATTTGATTGGTCAATACTTCTCCATAGGTTATAATGGTTCACTGTCGCTCCTATTCTGATTGGTTGGTTTCTGCCGACCAATGAGAAGCGCTTACAGAATTTGAATTACTGTATTTCCCGGCAATTTCCAAGATCCTAAATCCTGATGTTGCGCCGTTCTTGATTTTTGGAAAGTGATTTTATTTATGTTTTGTTTTTTTTTAAGGTTTGAGCTCTTTTTCTGAGAATGTTTTACACGTTATAAAAACGTTTTTTTTTATTCATACTTCATGCCGCTGAGATGGATTTCTTTTGCGATCTTCTATGTTTCCTCTCATGTTACGTTCTCGCTTCACTTCGCCTCCTCCGGCTCATTTAGACCAACTTCAACTAGATCCGCCTGTTGGAGCTGGTGAGCACTGCAATGCGACGCATTGTGCCGAGCCGCGATCATGCATGCCTCGGAGTATTCGAATGAGCCGCGCCCGCCCCAGAACACCCACACCGTGCCCATTACACGCCCCTTCATGTGAGGCGCATCCGAAAGTGGCGAAGGCTGCGCCAAAGATCGCATCCCTGCATCCGACAGGGGATTCGGATCGGTGAGGCGCCGTTTTCGCCAGAAAACAGGCGCAAATCCCGATCATACATGTCGCCCCTAGTCTTTACATGAGAGAACAGAATGGCGGGCATAATGTGGCTGTTTCTGCTTGCTTTTTATGATTTACTTGTTAAAATATTAATAATCAGTCACATAATGGAAATAATTTCTATAAACCGGTGCAATGAAAAAGCAACTGGTAAGATTGTTTTTTTTATCCCCAAAGGAAAAAAAAAATCAAGCTGTAGCCTATTTGGTTGTTAAGCTCGACTGTTTGTTTCTCGTTTGCAGTGTTTTTATTAATCTTTCCAACCATGATTTGTTTAAAGTATTTGTGTGGCATTTATTGCATTTTATATACTGTGTGTCTTTTAAAGCAAACAGAGATTTTGAAAAAACACATATGAGCTTCTTTAGTAATTCTGGCTTAATGCCAGTCAGGTGATCAGTATATCATTATATATACTAACAGAAACGTAGCAAAAAATGTTTTTTAATTAGGTGCTCACAATGTGTTAACCCCCCTTTTTATGACAAACAAGGATAGGTGATAAGTATCTGACCACTGGGGTCCTACTGACAGAACAGAGGACCTCTGTCCTCCATTTGAATTGACTGATGGTCAAACAAGCTTGCTGCCGCTTTATTCAGTTTCTATTTACTGATGAAGATAGCCGAGGCCTGTACTAATCTCTCCCCATCAGTCCCATGAAGATTGAATGAATGTGCATGTTCGACAGCTACTGTATTCAAACAGGGGCACAGAACCTCTGTTCTCAATATGCCCCTTTGTTAGCACCTCTCCTAATAATTATCCATGCACATAGACAACCAGTGTTTTTATTTTTGTGACATAAATAATCATTTATGTCTAAGTAAGTGGAAGGGCTATATCTTCCAATATGTCTTTAAAAATTCAAACGTACCTAGGATTTTTTTTTTTTAGATACAGCTATCAGTTTGACATATTTATACAAATACTACTTGTTGTTTTATCTGTTATCTTTATGACATGTTATGCTCTTGCTTTCCATAATAATCACAGTCATATTGATAAAGGACAAATACTTATGTTAGTTGCTATAAACTTAAAGTAACTTCATTCTAAAGTTAAAGTATGTACTACAAACCAGGACAACTAAACATCTCCCAGAACTGAATGCAGTTAGTTACAACTTTGTATGCAATAACTGACAAGAAAGTCCTTCCTCTCATTTTGCTGTGTGCCATCATGAAACAGGTTAAGTACAGGCTATATTGTAATGTGAAGGAAATTGGCCAAGAAACAGGTTAAACATAACACTTAGAAGTTCTATGCAGGAAATTGGCCAAGAGCACTGCAACAAAACACATGGTTCTCTAAGTAATATGAAGAATATAACTATAAGAGAGTCTGAAGTACTGGCAGAGAAAAACACTCATTACAGTATTGAATCAATCTGATAGCTACAAACCTTCCCAGAGAGTCTTTTAAAATTACTTGGACTCTTGGGCGCAAATTATGTATTACTGAGGCTTATGGCTTGTAGACAGTTGGAATGCAAAATTTTATCGACACATTTGTAAATAATTGAACCCTAAATGGACAATATCTTTTGAACAAACTTTACTTAACCAGTTCAGGTCGCAGCTATGTTCATATTTTTCATTTTCGTTTTTCCTCTCCACATTCCAAAAGCAATATCTTTTGATTTTTCCATCTACATAGCCATGTGATGGTTTGTTTTTTGTGTGACAAGATGTAGTTTTAATGGTACCATTGACCATAACAAATGATGTACTGGCAAACCCCCAAAAAATTCTATGTGGTGTGGAACATGAAAAAAATGCAGTTGCGCCATTTCTGCGGAGGTTTAGTTTTTATAGAGTTCATTTTCGGTATAAAAGATGAGTTATCTGTATTCTGTAGGTTAATATGATTCCACTGATACTAAATTTGTACATCTTGCACTATGTTTTAGTTTTTAAAAGAAAACTTTTTTCCAGTTTCTAAATTTTCCCTGACATGCCATATTCTGTCACCATTAATTTTTTGTTTATCAGTCTATGACCATGAGCGAGGGCTTATTTGTTGCAAGCTAAAGTTTAGTTTTTATTGGCACCATTCTGGGATACATATGACTTTTTGATCACTTTTCTTCTACAATCTTTTGGATACTCTGTCGGCCAGTTCTTGTTATGCTTCCCTGTTTTCCCCAGCTTCTTTCAATTTCTTGATGTTCATTCCAACCAACAAGCCTTTGGTTTCTCCTGTTTCTTTTTACAATTAACCATCCCTAGTAGCGTTTCATGTATTTAATTTGCCCTTGTCATATGAGCAAAATAGAACAGTTTCTGTCTGGTGATCCTGCCTTTAAGGGACAATTCTGGGTCTATACAATGAAGAACATCTTTGTTGGTGATCCTAGCTGTCCTAGGGATTGGTAGAAATCTTCTCCGGTACTACACCTGAAAAGCATTGATTCTTCTGTTAGCTTTTGTGAGTTTCCATGTCTCACAGCCACATGTTGAGATTGGGAACAAAATGGCAGTGATGAGTCTCTGGTGATGACTGAGACATCCTTGCACTACTCTATTTGGTCCATAATCCCCAGATGCTTGATCTCTGCTGTCAAATCACCACTGTGAACAATGAGGGATCCGAGAAAAACAAAGCTGTCAACCACTTCTATTTCTTTATTATTGATCTTGATGTAGACCACTTTTTTGATTGTAATCATCATCTTGGTCTTCTTAACCCCTTACCAACACCTGAATTTTCAATTGTAAGGTACACTGGGGGTTCCCTTAAGGGGGTTACACCACGAGATTTCGGGGCTTACGCCAGGAAAAGAGAGTAAAACATTCACCAAGGGTTCCCGGGCCTTTGGTGAAAAGAAGCCATGTATTTTGGTTTTAACCCCCAAAGGGGGGTTTAACAACGTTTTTCAGAGATGTGCTTCACCAAAACCGGGATGGTTTTTCTTTTGGGAGAAGCAAAGCGGGGGTGGGTTCACCCCCTTTTTCCCCTACCAGATTTGGGGGCAAACCTTTAATAATCAGCTAGTCAGTCCACCCGCCTGTCATACGGGCAAAGTTTTTGGCCTAGAGGTGGGACTGATTGGAGTACCCGGGAAACTCACCAACCTTTTGCTAGACAAGTTGGAGGGAACCACTGTCACCACCCCTCCCGACAGGCGTTTTTGTTTTGTTTTTTTTTTATTGGGGTTTCCCCACTGGCATGGGTTCTTTGTATACCTTTGTTGTGCCAAAAAAACCCGGGGAGACCCTGCGGAAAAAGTTTTCAACCTTCTTGCTCTGCACTTTGGACGCGATCCCCAAGCCCATCAAACGTGAGGGGAACTTACACATGGTGGAGGATGCAACGACACTTTAAAAAGACAGACAAGGGCGTGGGGAACCAGCCGGTTTTAAACCGCCTACAACCAGAGACGAAACCCAAAAATGGCGACTGAAAAACTTTTAAACCCATCAAACCCCCACCCCAACCAGTTTTACGCACAACGGGAACCCCAGCACAACAAAAACAGTGCAGAGGAAGCAGTAAAGGCCCGCATAAACCAAACGTCGCTGCGCAGGTCCACCAATCACACCCTCAGAACACGTATAAATGACCCAACTCTGAACCTTTAACCCAGAGACCAAGGGCATCTCAGGGTTGCGTCGGAAACTCCTTCAGCATGTGCAAGGGGCGCTGAAAAAAATGACTCTGAACGACATTGAGGCCAAACCTTTTTACCTTTGAGAGGGATCGCAGAGGGGCGCAGTACTCCAATCAGTGGGCTACTACTGCCCCCTTCCTGAGGGGTGAACCCCAAAGGCCTACTTTTACCCGAGTCCGGGACGCCAGGTTTTATAAAAGCTGAAGGAGAAAACTGGCCCGCTTGGCGTTACCTTGCGGTTCGTGCGGCAGCCTTCACCGGGAGTCACCCAAAAAAACCACGAGGTCCCAGATGTACGACCAAAACCACCTTACAAGCATGCTAAAACCGGGGAGGACTTACCCCTGCCCAATAGGGGAAAACTCTTGTGATCGTTTTGGTCCGTCCCTTTCCCGGTGAGGATACAGCGCTGCTTGGGGTACGCTGACCTAAAAGTGGGGAAACGACTTGGGTCCATCGTGGGGGGTTTTAGGGCCCGAGACTTCCTCCAGCCCTCATGGCCCCGGAAACCTAAAAAAAAGGGGTTTACGTAAGACTGTTCCTATTATTAAGGGGGAGAGACATCTGCTATGGGGTGCACTTTTTCCTGAGCGTTCCGGTAAAGGGATGCCAAGCCCAAAAAAGGGACCTATTTTTACCAGGCCATGGGCCCCCAGGTATCTCTGGCACTCAGAACGGGACATGGGCCGCCAATGCCCGATGTTACCGAACCCGGGGAATGTACTTGGGGAGGCGCGGTCTTATTTTGCCGGGGCCTGTAAAAAGCTGCCCAAAAAAAAAACTATGAGCAGCGTCAAGTGTGTCCATCCGGGTAGGAGGCCGTTCGTGAGGGCCCTTTTAATGACTCGGGGGAGTCTGGTGACCTAGTCCCCATTTAGTGGATCCTGGCAACTCCAGACCCTTCCCCTGGGGGGGCTGAACAGGGGGGACACTAAAGATTTCCCCAAACCCGCCGTAGCACCGAAGCTCCCTGGGGACCCTTTAATCATAAATCTTTGTTTAAAGGATTTTAATGAAACCATTGATATTAGGCCGGGATTTTCCCCTTTTTTTGGGAATATAGGGGGAAAATAAGCGGGCCAAAATTTGTAAACATGGGTCAAAGGGTGCAACCTCAAGTCCGTAAAAGGGGTGTCAGGGGGTTCTGATATTTTTCCCCTTAATGGTCCTGGCAGGAATTCAGGGGAAAACCCCCCCAAAATAGAATTTTCACTTGCGGGTTGCCGGGGTAATTTTGGGACGGAGCATTAAAGGATCCCAAGTTAAAAAAACCCGGCGGAATGTAAAAGCAAAATGGGTGCAGCAAGAACCTGCCCCAAAAATTTGGGGTACCCACTTTTTTGCATGCATAATCTCCTTTTACAGGGTAAAGAAGCCCCCAACAGAGGTGGTAAACAACTTGTGGCCCACAGTCACATTCGCATGTCTGGAGCTGGGTCATTCACATTCTGGGGGGCCATCGGGGGGAACAAGCCCAAAGGGAGCGCATTGAACGGAAATTTTTACTGCCCGAAAAATTAGAGCGGAAGAAATTTTTGTCTTTCTGTCCTAATGCCAATTAAACCCCAGGGCCACCCTCCGAAACCCCACTATTCCGCACCGATCATTAAATTTCCCTTTTGACGCATCCAAAGGGCCTGGTGGGGCCACTTCCAATTTTCCAAGGCCCCCAGCACATTTTGGTGGTGCTAACATCCCCAACCCCTTTACCCGGGAAGCCATCCCACTTAGGAACCCCACAAAGGGTGATTGAAAGGGGAAACTTTTCCACAGTTCACCAAAAAAAGGGGATTCCCAAAGAAATCTCACCGACCGGGGAACCCCTTTATGCTAAATTACAAAAGAGCTGTGTCGCCCCAAAATATTTCACACCTAAAACCTCAGTATATCCCCCAACTGGGGCCCCTTGTAGAAAGGTTTTTAAAAGACATTTAAGGGATCTAAAAAAAAGTAGTAGACAAGGGTGGAAGACTGGGACCCCGTTATTGCCATACCTAATGTTCTCTTAAGGGGGGTTCCGCAAAACTTCCCAGGTTTTCCCCATTCGAACTCTTATACAGTAACATCCCAGGGGGTATTAGAATACAAAGAGACCTGGAACAGGGGAAAACCCCTCACCGCAGTTCATTGGCATATTTCCGAAATCAAGATAGATTGCTCGTGAGCCCAAGTGAAGAGAAATGCAACAACGCAAACGCAACCAGAGTGTAAACCGGGTTTTGCAAAATTTAAGGTCCTTTCAGCCGGACCGCGTTTTGGTGCGGTTCCAACAGCGGGAAATAAATTTCTGGCAAAATGGGGGGGTCCTTAAAGGTCCGAGAAAAGGTCAGTGAAGTGAACATAGAGTTATCACCAGGGGGAAAAAGGAAACCCTCCAGATCTACCCCATTAATTTACTCAAGCCCCGGAAGGACAGAGAACCCTTGGTGCGCGTGAACCTAAAAAGGGAATCCTATCACACTGCCCCGAGGTCCGTACTCAGACTCCTTGTCCACAGTACAAGTACGGAGGGAAAGAGTTTTTGGGGGGAAATAGAACGTGTTTTCGGACTTACCAGGTAAACCAGGTATAAAGCATGACATAGTGACGGGAACCCGGGGCAAAAAGTAAGTTTAGGGCCCCTTTGTGTGCCCGAGGCCCCCGAGACAGGCCCCTCCGGAGAGGGGGGAAAAAAGTTGTCACGGGGGGATAAAAATCACGGGGTGTTGCCACCCCAATTCCCATTTCCAAAAAACCCATGAAACCTAAGGTTTTGTAAGCTTTAGGGGAAACTAAAGGATTTTTTTCCAATTTTTATCAATTTCCCATTCCGGAAAAAGGGTGACCAAAAAGGTTAGGCCCCGCCGAAAAAACACCCTCTGGACTAACAAGGGCTATTGGGAGGGGCCACTTACAAAGCCCAGGGGGAAAACCCGTTTTCTACACCCACGTCCCTTTTTAAATGTGGTGCACCCCTTTGGCCCCCACGGCCCCGGCCACATTCCCAAAGGTTGATGGAATTGAAAATACGGCCCCATAAAAAAATCAGCGCATATTTAGATGATTTTTTTTTTCAGCTTAGACTGATCCCACCGCTAAGGTTTTTAAGCGTCCTGGACTCCATTCGGGAGGCAGGTCTCACCGCAAACCCCAAGAAAACGCCATACCTTTAGGAGGCTCGATATCGGGGTACAAAATTTTTTCGGGGGGTCATTTAAAACCCCCAAAAAACAAAATCGAGGGTATTTAAAAATTGCCCAAACCGGGCAAAAAGACAGGTTAAAGCTTTTCTTTGGGGTTGGCCCCCGGATATTATAGAAGGTTTTTGCCAAATTTTTTGCCCTCCGTGGCCGCCCCCCTTTCAGACCTCACCAAAAGGGCTAAACCACTAAGGGAAAGTGGGACAAAGGGAAACAGATGAAGCTTTCAGAGTTTTTAAAGAGTGCTTTGCCAAGACCAGTGTTAAGTCCCCACTTCAAAAGGGAGAATTTTGTGGGGACAGGCAGACTCTAAAAAGGGCTGGACTGTAATCCAGTGATTTTATGGGAAAAACACCCCGGGTATACTTAAGCAAAAACTGACGGCACAAAAAGAACAAAGCCATCGTAGAAAGAGAGTGCTTACTTTTAAATGGGGGAATTTAATCTCTCAATACACCTGAGGGCAAGAGTTTAGGGGGGTCACAGACCCTTCCCCAAAAAATGGTGGCACAAAATAAGGGCAAAAATGCCAAGTGAGAGGGGGTTCCTAGCTCTACAGGATTATAGGGTTTTTTGGGAAGGATTTTGCCAGTTTTCCCCGCAAGGCAATGCGGACCACTGTCGCACCCATTGCCTGAACACAAGGTGCTCCACCCCCCACCAATGGCTGAGCAGAGGGGGGGGTATGTAAGGTGACAGCTGGGGAAAGGGCCTTAATTGGGGGGACATCCCACGAGATTTTTTTGCTTACCCAGAAAAAGAGTAGGTAAATTTCACCAAGTTTTCCTGGCCTTGGTGAAATAGAAGCCATGATTTTTTTTGGTTTAACCCCAAATAAGGGTTTTAAAATACTTTTCAGTATATGGCTCTTCACCAAAACCTGGGATGGCTTCATTGGGGGTAGGCAAAACGTTGGGTTGGGGTTACTCCCCTTTTTCCACCTGACCAGGATTTGGGGCACCGTTTTAAATCGCATCAGCGACCACCCTTCTTCTACAGGTCAAGAGTTTTGGCCGAGAGGGGGGACTGACTTGGAGTACCCAGGGAAATCCCTAACGTTTGCTAGACAAGTGTATGAGGGGAACGCCGTCTAGCCAGCACTCACCAGCAGGCGTTTTTGTTTTTTGTTGTTATTCGTTTGCATCTGGCATACTTTCTTTTTATCCTGTTGTGCCCCAAAAAAAAACCCCGAGACCCCTGCTGGGAACAACTTCAACCTGTCGTGCTCTGTCTACATTGGACTGCGATCCCCCGAGCCGCATCTAAACTGAGTGGAACTTACAATACATTTCCCCATCCCACCGCAAAGCAGGGAAAAAAGGGGCCACTTAATAAAAAAGCACATGTTTTTGAAAAAGAAAAACTCCCCAAATTACAAGCTCAATTTACAAACTGCAGAGCCACTGTGATGCACAAGCACTATTCTGTTTTCTGTTGTTTTGGCTTATCATCTGCTCTTCACTGTGTAGAGGGAATATGTCATAATTGTCTATCTACTGGATTGAAGGATATTCATATTTAATATGTTAGCATATGTTACGTTACGTTTTCTACGACATCGATCGATAGTCGATATCGGGCCCCCATCATAAGGTTTTTTGATAGCGATCATCTCCGATGACCATTAAAGTCATGGAAGCAACAAAACCTTCATTCTTCACCCAAACGGCTGAGAAGCTGGAATTAAAAAGCCACAACAGTCAAATGGGTACCTGCTACATCTTAGCACAAAACTTAGCAAAAAGCCACGAAAAAAAAATCACCACCTTCCCCCTTCCCGTCCTGTACCACCATACCC